>JAOVVI020003902.1:0-18368 GCA_028571085.2 Nepenthes alata | reverse complement strand
CAGGAGATAAGAAGAAAGAACTCTCATTTAAGGTTATTTACCTACTTAAAATATAGATTAAAGAATCATTATTAAAAAATATAAGTTAATTATAGTTAAAAAATAAAAATAAAAAACTCATGAAATTATGAGATTCAGTAGAAAAAATAATTCAAGAGTACATATATTTTTAGTAAATATTATATTAAATTAAATAAAACAATAAAAATAAATTTATATAGTAAACTATACTTTAGGATAATACGAAACATTGTTATTGTATTTAAATACACTCTTTTTCTTTTTTTGATGATTGAGAATGACGCTCCGCGCGTTGCAACCCCCCTGAACTCTGATGTTAACTTGATAGTGGAGTTCGGGGGGCTGCAACGCGCAAAGCGTCGTAGCCCCCTACGACGTTAACGGGGGCCGTTGGATTGAAATATCCAACGGCTCCCGTTATATATGTAAAAAAAATATTTTTAGTTATTATTATTTATTTTTATATATATTTTTGTATTTGAGTAAAAAAAATTTAATATTTTTATTTTTTAATTTTTTAATTTTTATTTTAAAAAAATGGGAGTCGTCGAATTTTAATCCAACGGCCTCCGTTAGCATTGCAAGGGCAGGGACGATTCATGCATTACCCACCATTGATCGGACGAAAAGTAAAGTGAACCAGAAGAAGCCCAAGAGTAGGACGGACGACTTGCTCTTGAGACAATCAATGGTTCCATTGACCGGCGGCAGGTCCAACTGACCATCTAAAGACCAGGCTTGAAGTGGGCCAAGTTCGGTTTGGCCCTCGCGACCATCCGCGACCAGCAACGATCTTCTCCCCTGATTTTGTGCTCTTCACAGAGGGCAATATCGATTTTAACGGTCATCAGCAGATTCAATACGTATCCTTGAGGAAAAGCGCCAGAATTCTCCCCTATCTACAGTAAACCCCAACAGTTGTAAAACGCAGAAGGAAAGCAATTAAGGAAATGCTCGTTACTGCCATAAATGCTCCACGCTAGAAATGGCAACGAGCCCAGTAGAGCTGGATGATGCCTTACCAGAGATACCTGGTAGACGGAGCACTACTAGACAACGTGGACGAAACTAAGCGGATCAAGAAGACGGCTGGTTGGTACACCAAAGTCAATTGACGGCTATATCGCTGTGGCTACTAGACTCCGTACCTTTGGTGCTTAACTCCTGAAAAGGCAGATTAGGCATTGAGTAAAGTCCACATTGGGATTTGTGGATCGCATACCGAGGATAAAAATCTAACGTTTAAAATCATGCGCCAGGGATATTACTGGCCAACGATGAAAAGAGGCGCCCTCAACTTCGTGAAGAAGTGTAAAAATTACCAACTCTACGGTAAATTTTAACATCAACCGCCCGCTGAATTAATGACTTTTCAAGCTCATTGGCTTTTCGTGCAATGGAGGCTCGATATTCTCGACCCATTTTATATTGTTATTGGGCAAAGAAAGTTTATCATCACTGGCATCAACTACTTCACTAAGTGGGTCAAAGCCGCCCCGCTAGCCAAGATCACAGAGTATAACATTTTAGAATTCGTCCACTAGAGCATATCCAGCAGATTTGGTTTTCCCGAAATCATAGTGACTGACAATGGAACCCATTTTTTTTAAAAAATACTTCATCAAGTATTACACCAGTCAAAATATCAGATTAGTCTACATTTCGATAGCGTACCCACAATCCAATGGACAAGCGGAGATCACAAATTATACGCTACTCCACGGTCTAAAGATCAAGTTGGAAGACGTAGGAGGCTCCTGGGTCGATAAACTGCCCTTCGTCCTATGCTCTTACAGAACGATTCCAAAGGAATCGACTTACGAGGCGCCCTTCAATCTCTACTACAGGATTGAAGCGTTAATTTCGGTTGAGATTGGACTTTCAAGTATTAGGATTAAGTCATTCGACTCGCAAGGTAACTCTCAATAAATTTGGGAACACCTAGACTTATTGAAAGAAGCCTACGATGCTGCAAGACTGCGGACAACGAACTATTAATAATGAGTCACACGCTATTATAACAAGAAGGTAAAAGTATGACAATTTAAAATTGGGGAGATGGTCTTGCAAAGTATCGAGGTTACGAACATGACCACCAATCGGAATAAACTTTCTCCAAATCGGAAAGACCATTTTATAGTCTCTACCATTCTGCGAAATGGACTGTACAAACTCTAAACCTATAATGGTAAGTTGGTTTCACGGACGTGGAACACAATCCACCTCAAACGCTACTTCTAGTAAGGACACAGGTAGGTCATCCATATTGCACGTGCATACTTGTAATGTACATATTAATGTGAATAAAATAAGAATGCCTTTTCATTCGTACGGTGTTGTCTTTTGTTTCTCTTTTTGTTACATGTGTATGTGTGTTTGCTTGCAGGAATATACGACTTAGACTGCTTCTAAGTCGGGCGAGTTTTCACCCACTCGTAACTAAACTCTGGTAATCTAGGCGGCTCATAAATGATCGTAACTAAACCCCAGTCATTCAGGCGGCCCATAAGTGCTCATAGCTAAACTCTAATCATCCAACAGACTCCCAAATGGTCGAATTAAACCCTGATATCTAGGCGACCCACAAGCGCTCGTAACTAAACCCCGGTCATTCAAGCGGCTAATTAATGGTCGAATTAAATATTGGTCATTCAAGTGGCCCTTTTACGTTTAAAATTTTAGGGGGTTTAAATATCACACGTAACAACCTTCTACACTAGAAAATAATGTGTCAGTCAACGACGGTCAATAGGAGTAAAAGCGCTCCGAAAAATTCGGCCGCCCAAATTCACACTTAGGCAACACCACCTAGCCTCTTCTCATACGCTATTGAAGAACAGGCTTAATGCAACATCAAGATTTACCTTGGTGACTTCTCCATGACTTGAGCTTGTCGGAGAGCGCCACAAACGTCTCAAGCGAGGTAAACGACTAATTTGCATGCGATACACCAAGTCGGCCGGCCAACGCAAGAACAAGTTATTGAAAAATGACAGGGCAAAGACATAGAATATCAGTAAAATACCCTTTTTATTGATTGAATCTATACAACTACAATAATAGTTTTTAAAAAGAAAAGAGCATAAAATCTACAGAGGTGCAGAGCTACCAGGAGGAGGAGGTGGTGGACGTTGGCCACTCTGGGACAGTGCCACGAGGTTCTCATGTCGCTGGATGGAACGGTTCGCTGGGTTAAAAAATTTTACAGAAAAATTGGGATCGACCAATCGTACAATGCGTCGACAAAGGTTGACACATTCCCATAACTGCGGTACCAGCATATCGGAGACCTCATGGGGGTGTATACGAGTAGTCAACTCGTTTTCCATTGATGTTATCTGTCCCGCGAGTTGGTCGATACGTCTCACTGCCCGATCACTTTCTCCTTTCTATAGGGCATTTTTCTCCTTCAGTATGGTATTCTCCTCTTCCAGACTTGACAACATAGTTTCTCTCAGTAGGACGTTCTCTTCTTTTAGTCTGGCATTCTCCACTTTAAGGCTTGCAAACACAGATTGGAGAGCAGCAGTGCTCCCCTGGTGCTCCGCTTTCAGTAAGTCCATCTTTTCCTCGAACCAGACGATCTCTTTATCTCGATCGGAGATCACCATGTCCCCCCTGGTGTAGCCCATTGGTAATTGCGCTTACAATTTTCTCCCCCTACGTAAACGCTAAGAATCAGCAACGAAGAGAAAAAGGAGAAGGAAAGCTGCAAAGGTTTACCTGATAAACTTTGCGCACCAGCCTTGGTGGCCTACTCCGTGACCTTGAGCTAGGCAGCAGAGGGCTAGAGATAGAAATCTCCGGAACAGGCCCAGCAGTGGCCTCCTCCGCATATTCCTCCGGTAACTCCGCCATGAAATCCACCGCCTCAACAGGTTCTCTAACGGCAAACTTCACCGGCGACACCATAGAAGGGCCAACCGCCTCAACAGGATCTTTCGCTACAGCCTGTAGCTCTGAAGCTAGCTCCCGTAGCTTAGAGGTTGGGTCCGACGACTCATCTCGCGGCACAAAAACTAACTCCAGTAGCTCAGTTTGCGGTTCTGCTAATGCCTCCGGTGGCTCAGTTTGCAGCTCGCCTAAATGCTCCGCCCCAATGGCTTCTGGCTCTCGCTTTCCCAACGCAGGTTGCGCCACAACAACGACGTTGTTTGCTCGATCACACAGCATGGCGTCATATTCTTCGAGAGCTAGCTCCGCTTTGATTCCTGAGCGGTCGCCCACTCTCCCAAGACATCCAGCGGCCACGCAGTCTGGTCTTGAGGATGAGGAGGAAGGCTCCACCGTTGCAACCTTCTTCTGTTTTGGACTGGTGGGAGCAGTATTAGTGGAGGGCGCGCTGGTGTCATCGCCAATCATAACACTGGCTTTCCTCTTCCTTTGTGAGGGCACCGGCGGCGTTGTCTTGAACTTCTGGTTTGGAGAGGGTGGTCCTCAATGAGTTCTCTTGATTTCCTCTGGAGAAACCAAATAGTCTCTCCTAAATTCGGAAGGATTCTTCCTCACCAATTCCAACAATTTAGCCATAGCAAAAATCTCGGCCTTCTTGGGCATCCCGGTGAAAGCTTTTGGGACCTTGCCTCAGTCCCACGACAAGAGCCATGTCTTAGCAACGCACACAAAGAAGAAGCGATCCTTTCAATTCTTCAACGAGTTATAGATGGACTCGTTGACCGAAAGGTCTCTGGAAGACAGGAAAATCCAGTCTTCTCTCTATGTGAAACGAAACATCACCCTGACAGTGTCGATCGTCATCATCCGAGAGTGATGATGCATGAAGATGTATAGGAACAAAGATATCGCATGGTATTGAAGCCGTGCGATAGGCACCTGGAGAGTAGTAAGGATGTTGAGCAGCTCCTGAGAGACTAGGAGACGAAACCCACTCCTCAAGTGGGCCTCATATATGGTGTCTCAGCCCTTAGGGGGGAGCACACCCAATCTTCCTCGTCGGGCATCCTGAAGACTATCGACTTAGGGATGTTATACTCAACGTATAATTTTTTCACCTCACTGGAATTGATGACTTAACTAATTTGGGTTATAGAAGGAGCCATGGGAATTAAATTAAGAAGAAAGATGGCAGAACACATAGAAATTTTTTGAAAAGAAAGCGTGAAAAATTTAAAAAGTGACAGACGGACCATTTAAAGGAAATTGTCTCAAAAACGAGCGCCCATAATTGTTGACATGTGTCGCTTTCTGAACGGGTGCAATCAAATTAGATTCTCTGGCGCATTAATTATCGGGATCGCAAATTCATTGCATACTGACACATGAGCAACTTTTCGACTGACAGGCTGGCGGCAAGATGGCGTGTCTTTTCAACTCCCACGTCTTCAAAAGTTCTCCGAATTTTATCTCAAACGGTCAACAAATTTGACCAACACTTCCTTCATCTGTTCTCCGAATTTTGGACAAGATGGTCAAGGACTCCGGTCAACGTTTCCTTCATCAAGTTCTCCGGGTTTAGCCTAGACATTTAATGAATCCGGTCAATACTCTCTTCTGCCAGTTCTCCAGATTTTGGCCTAGACGTTTAACGAATCTTGTCAACGATCATCTAAGCTTGTCATTCGAATATAGACTTCATAATTAACGGACCAAGAGTCTCTGGTAGTTCGTTCGCCAGGCCACCTCGGTGGGTAACCTAACAACTCGTAAACAATCTTGAACATATTGGAGTCTAAAATTTTAGACCACTAGTATAGGGGGCTAGTGATGGGTACGTCAATAATGGGTTGGCCCAAAAATGAGGAACGACTCAGATTCACAATGGCCAATTTGCGTTTAGACGGTCAACGTCCACCGTTGATTGGACAAAAGGCTAAGTGAGCTAGAAGAAGCCTAAGAGTAGGACGAACGACTTGCTCTCGGGACGGTTAGCATTTTCATTAGCCGGTGGCAAATCTAGCTGACCATCTGAAGATCAGGCCTTAAGTGGGGCAAGCCTAGTTTGGCCCACGTGACCGTCCGCGACCAGTAACGATCATCTCTCTTGATTTTGCGCTCACCACAAAGGATATTCTCAATTATGACGGTCATCAACAGATTCAACGCGCATCCGTAAAGGAAAGCGCCATAATCCTCCTCCTGTTTGTCATAATTCCTAACGGTTGTAGAGCGTAGAAGGAAAGCAATAAAGACAACGCCCGTTACTATCATAAAGGCTCCACGTCAGAAAAGATAGCGAGCCCAACAGAGCGCGGAAATCATGCCTTTCTACACAATGAAGAAATCGTAACACGACGGCTATAAAAGGCCATAAAGTTCTCACTCCAAGACACGCATTCATTGGTCCATAATAAGCTCACAAGCTCTGGTTTGCCCACAAAAGTTATCTACAGAAAAACTCATACGCTTTTAGATTACAAACGCTCTCTCTCTCTCTTTTTGCCATTACGTTCCCAACGAATACGGTGTTTAGAGTCCACACTCCTCACGAGCCAACAAAACATCTCTTAATGAAAGCACTCACCCATCTCAAACACTCTCTGTATTTTTTTACATTCTTTACTTTTACCTTATTAATTCGAAAGTTGTTCGCTGATTTGAGTATCAGAATATTTACGGTGGGATATCTCCCACCATTACGTGACCTCTTGTTCGTAATTGTGGTGTGTAAGATCCAAACTCAGTGGACGGAGTCAAATTCAGACGAATAATTTGATTCGAATCCATTCAAAATTTAAATTCAGGACGCATTATAAATAGTTTTTATTTGTCAATAAATTAGATAGTATGCATATGATTAGGACAAAAATAAAGGTAAAAAATTAAACATAAAAGGAACAGTGGAATTTTAAGTGGGTGTTCCTTTGGCATTGATGTTGGATTATTTTTTATTGATGTTTGTTTGGCAATTACTTATTAAAAAAAGGCATTGGGGTTATTTGAAAACAAAATAAAAAATTGGAAATAGAAAATAAAAGTAAAACTTTAAAAATATTTTAAATAATTTTCTCATACATTTTTTTTAAATTTTTTTATCGAGTGAAAATAAAATAAAATCACGGCAAAATATGTTTGCCCGAACCAATGCAGATGAGATGCATTGCGAGTAAATGAACTCATGGAAGCTTCAAGACACACGTGCAACTCAGACATTAACTTTGCAAATGTAAAACACTAAGATTTTGACACGTGGACATATAGGGCAGAAGGGGAATTTCAAAAGCTGGGATATATTATTTTTTTAAAAAATAATAAATTAATATATTTTTTAAATTTTTTAGAAATTAAAATAAAATCACCATGCACGGCAGACAAGATGAGAAATTCTCTCTCGGGTGTAATTTTTTTTCCACAAATGTCTGCAGGCAAAATTAAGAGATAAAATTTGTCAGGAGAAAAATAAAATAAAATTCGGCCTTTCTTTGTCCTCTTCTCACTGAGAAAATATCTCAGACTCTCTCTCTCTTTCTCTGACAAAGACGCTTTCTCTTGGCCTTTTTCCCTTCCTTTTCTAGCTCCATTTATATGGAAGTCTGTCTGCAGACAACTGAAACACAACCAGCAAGCTTTAATCCTTTTCAAAATCTCTCAGATGGCAGATCGCTGCCCTAATCTCTTCACAAAATGGTTCAACTTTCTTCCTCATCATCCTCATCCAGTTCCAAACTCCCACTCCATTAACCTCCCCCCTTCTTTTACTCACAGTTATGCCCAGATGAAACACTTTCCTTCCTCAAATGACAACAACAAAGACAACCACAGCAACGAAAACAGATGTTTTACGCAGCATGAATGCTCTCCTCCTCTGATGGAAGAGAGAGAAGCTCTTCCTCTTCTCAACCGATTAAAACCCACGAGACATGAAGGAAGGGAAAAAGGGGAAGATGAAGAGGTCTCATTTCCATGGAGGGCTGGTGCTATTAAAGATAGTAGAAATCATAATAACAACGAGGGTGTTGCTCGTAGTTCAATGACTGCCGGTGATGATGAAAGCCATCTGACAGTTGCCCTACACATCGGGCTGCCAACTGCCCTTTCCTCTGACCTACGACCCTCTAATATTTCCTCCTCCACAGAGATAGCTCAGAAGGAAGGACCTTCCTCATTTGATATATTAGCTAATTCAGTCAACGACGAGAAGAGCCACAGCACAATAATGGAGGGCCATCAGTACTGGATCCCTACCCCTTCTCAAATTTTGATTGGTCCGACACAGTTCTCATGCGCCCTTTGTTTCAAGACCTTCAACAGATACAATAACCTTCAGGTATTCACTCGAATCTACCCATGCATTCTTATTCTGCCTTCCCCTTCATTTTTTTTTTCTATTTTGTTTTTTATCATATTTTTTATGTTAAGCTCCTGACGTAAATTCCTATTCTTTTTTTTTTCCCAATATGGGGAGTTTGTTGAAAAGGGAATCTTACCATATCAGTAAATATAAATCAGATATATAGTCTTATTTCAGGGTTATTACTTTTTCATATCTATGCCTGATTTAACCATTCATGCAATTGTTCTTTTATCGCATTCAATTTGTCAGATATATTGTAGTAAGTGCTAATGTGAATTCTGCAGGAAGTAATAGTGAAACTAGCAGCATACTGTAGTAGTAAAAAGTGCAGTTCTTAGAGATCAGATGGTCTTTTTCACCAAGACAGCAACTTTCTCTCGTCTTTTTAGCCTGCACAAAACCTTAATAGCAAGCATAGAAATACTCAACCACCCATATCTGAAATTTTCCTTTTCTTTTTTTTTTCTCCAAAGAAAAAACCCTTTAGATATTGAAGAGAAACTGTATTTTTTTTCAAGAGCAGGGGTACTGCAATAATGTATCTCTATATAAGGATTAGGGGATCCTGCTTCTCCATATGGAGAAGCAGGATTTATTTTGTTTGTTTTCACCATTGAATTATTTTTATATAGTGTCATATTATAGCTCCATTTAATACCCATCGTTTTTTCGTTATTAAAATAATAAAAGAATTTTTTTTTTAAAATTTTTTTTTTCTCTCCCACCATAAACAACTCAAGAACAGTGCATTTATGAATTAAATGTGAAGTATCTGCCACTTCAGCTCCCCCTTGTGGTTACTGATAACAGCTACTAATTGGAATAATCCTATATCAACCACCCACAAAAATTGAGAAAAACGACTTATCTTCTAGAATGATAACAATAAAACCTTGTGTTCAATGGGTGAAGTTGGTAATATAAATTTATTTTATTCAATTTAACATAATATTATCTTATAGTACAATTATTTTTAATTCATTTTTATTACTTCGCTTTATATTTTCATACGAGTTACACTTACTTTTTTAACAATAACTAACTCATATTTTTTTTATGTACTTTCTTAAATATACAATTAAAAAATTTGAACTAGCTGAAAAAAATATTCTTTATTTAATCTTTTATAAATAAAACTTTGTTGGGATAATCTATGTCAATAATTATAATGCTGAAAAAAGAAAATAGACAGCTTTAGGCAACATCATGCCACGTTACAAATCTAATTGCTTCTCTTGGTCTCATTAATTATATGCTAACCTATCTTAACACCGGCCTAGTTCTCACTTCTTTGGTTCTTCCCCTCTCAGCACCCTCCATGAATTAAATCATGGGACTAGTTTGGATCCTTTCTCAGATGATTTATTGCATTGAAAAATCATTAGTCTCGAATGCTAAACACTTAATTACTGACACTTTTGGATCTAATCTCACTATTAATTTAGTTGTGGATGAACAGATTGTCTCAGTTTAATGTCTTATTATGAAGTTAAACTTGTTCTTGAATTGTAGTTTAATGCATGCCTAGAATTTGGATTCTGGTCTAAGAGACTCCAAAGATAGCTATTAAACACTTAGATTATGTACATTATAGATTAAAATAAGAGCCTTAGAGCATTCAAGCTAACTTCTTATGTTGTCCTCTAACATTCAACTCTGCAATGGCTCCTAATAAATGAGTTAGGAAGAAAGAGAGAGAGAGTAGAGGATTGAAAAACTGAAGTTTTATAGTATATTTTGTGGAGAGGAGATGTTTTATAGGGCAAACTCCAAACCTATTTATACAAGCCAAATGCTGTGAAACTTATGTCAAATATTAGAGATTGTAGAGATCATCGAGTGATCAGATGTTTTGAGATTTTGATCTGAGTGACTCTTAGATTGTAGGATTATTAGATCATTTGATCAAGAGATTGTAAGATCTTTGAACGTTAAATCTTTGATCATTATTGTCAAATCATAAGATGATTAAATCCCAAGGCCTTCGATAAGAAGATGCCCTTATAGAGTTAAGGGATTTTGCATTTATACAAACATTGAGTCTACTGTGGCGTTGGTTGAGTAACCTCTTATAATTGACCGTTCTCATTCTGAGGGGTTATGGATAGTTATTTAGTAGAGTCTATTGTGAAATTGGTTGAATAACCTCTTGTAATTAACTATTCTCATTCTGAGGGGTTATGGATAGTTATTTAGTAGGTGCTTTCTTTTGAAGAGATTGTATCTTCAGGATCACTCGTCACGTTTATGGATATGAGCTTAATAGGCGGTTCCAAACTGTTTAGTGACTAGAGTTTTAATAATAGACCATGTATCTTCAATTTTAGGACTCACTTGCCATGTTTATGGATGCAAGTTTAGTTGGTAGTTCTAAACGATTTGTTAGAAGATTGTAATTGACGTACATCCTTCTTTAGTGTTAGCTACTTTGACTATGATCAATGACATTAGTCATCTTGCCAGAATGGTTATTTGGCTCGATTGATGAGTCAGTGTTAATGAATCAAGAAATTGGATAAGTATAAAAGATTGACTATCTAGCCTGACAATCTGACAATCTTTTCTCCTTAGCTCGTCTATTCTGATCTACTTTTATTGGTCAACTCCTATGGCAGCCAGACTCTTAAAGGTGATAACGGGTTATGCTAACTTGGCGGCATGACTTATTTATTCTAGCCATCTGTTGATAAATGTGTCATATTGGTACGGCATGTTTACTTCATTGGCCATATTTAGTACAGTACAGGATATATATGTCCCAATTTAACACAGCACATGATCCATTTATGCTAGGTTAGGCGTGTCTGTAGGATGTGCAGTGTTAGACACAATTTTAATATGAAAATAAAAAATATTATAAAAAAAATTTATATAAAATATTATAAAAAAATATATCATATGTTATTTATTTCATCAAATATTTTTAATATTATAATTTATAAAAATAAAAAAATATATAAGATAATAACTCACTTATTTTTTCAAAAATATTTCATCAAATGACTGTTTAGCATAAGAAAAAGTCACGGGTCACCCACCCCTCAGCTTTGTTTGGTTCGAAGTATTGGCTGAACTATACACAGTTCAATATCATTCACTACCGATTGTGTTTGGCACGGCCCATGACAGATTGGATTGAACAGTGCCATAGGTAAAACGATCCATTTAACACATTTATATGCCTTGACTCTTTTAATTCTTTGGTAATTTAATTTTTTGATTACTCGGTTATCAAATTTATTACTAAAATCTTCAAACCTGAACCAATTGATGGAGGACTAGTTCTTGAACCGTGCATCTGACAGTTCGGCCTTTGATGGCATGAGCCTATCATTGTGATTTCAACTCGAGGTCCGTGGGTTTGACCAGCATGCCTTTTAGTTGGACCCAACATAGTTCATTATTTTACCTTTAAAAGAGGGTGATTTCGTTATTGTGGTATATATCATAACATGTTTGTCTAAATTTTATTTGCTTATATATCCCGGGGACCACACCCTCAAATTAAAGTGACTCAGTAGTTCATGTTTAAAGACAAGTAAGACTAAGCTCAATTGTCTTATGGGAAAAACCAAAATATTTGATAATCATAAATAAATTTATGCAAATCGCTTTAAGGATATAATAAAACTTCATTTGACTATATTTTATTCAAAAAAATAAAATTAAAATTTTTAATAAAAATAAAATTATCTAATAAAAACAATGTGATATGATTTTTTTCTCTCTCATATACTTTCTTGTATATTTCATTTTCTTTAAAAATCAATCATCAGTGTAATTGTTATAGAAGATAAGCTGAAAGAGCATATTCATCTTTTTACATTATTATTAAAGTGTCATGCCTATTCTAACACTTTTAAAGTGACATATCTATTTCAATCAGTATTTATTTAAATATCAACGTTTATTTAAATAATTATATTTATTTAAACAATTAAATCCATTATATTTTGAAAATACCCAACACTGTCTTCTCATTACAAAGTGCCCGTGTTAAATTATAAAATTCATTCTTTAACCTTTCATGTAACACATCTAATTATATACTGGGAATTAATGACCTTTTTACCAAATATAATGATGTACTTGGTAGACCTTCTTTATTGAGAACAACATAATTTTATTTTATTTTTATTTTACTTTTTGGGGGTTTTTGAAGATGCACATGTGGGGCCATGGATCTCAATATCGAAAAGGGCCAGAATCTCTAAGAGGCACTCGGCCAACAGCCATGCCGAGGCTGCCTTGCTTCTGCTGTGCGCCGGGGTGCAAGCACAACATAGACCACCCAAGGTCGAGGCCCCTCAAGGATTTCCGAACCCTTCAGACTCATTTCAAGAGAAAGCATGGAGCCAAGCCATTCCTTTGCACCAAATGTGCCAAGCCCTTTGCCGTCAAAGGAGACTGGCGAACCCACGAGAAGAACTGTGGAAAGATCTGGCTTTGCGCCTGTGGCTCCGACTTTAAGCACAAACGGTCCCTAAAAGACCATGCTAGGGCCTTCGGACATGGCTAATCGGTTCGAGGATCAAGTGGATGAGCTACCATCTTATGGTAAGTCGGCCATTCGGTAAAGAGTTATGTGTGTGTTGGTCAAATTAGTCGTCATAAAAATGAAACATAGCCTTATTAATTTTGTATTCATGTAGGTTTTTAAGTATTATTTTAATTTCTTGAATTATTTAAGTAGGCTCATTTTCTTCCCTCCAATATATTCTTTATATCTATTTTAGAAGTCGAAGAATTAATATGTTGAAAAAAAAGAGAAAAACTAATGTAATAAATTAAAAAATATTTTTAAGTATATTTTTTAGAGATATTTAGATAATATAACATAAATTTATCTGTTATTTTTTATATATTTTTAACATTAATGAACCGATAAAATAACATAAAATTTAATAATGCCATTGTTAAAAATTATATTAAGCATTAGGAGGGTACAATGTTGCGTAGTATTGTTTGAAAACAATATCAAAAGAGATTTCAAAAGTCGGCCCCCTCCAACGCCCCCTTTTTTTTTTAAAAAATATTATAAAATTTAAAAATAAAAAATATTAAAATTTATATTTTTATAATCAAAATATAAAAAAAATATTAAAAAAATAAAACAAAACAAAAATTATGTTTTTTTTAATTATAAAATTTGGGCCCCAAATGGGGCGCTAAACGCCCCCCGAATCCACTAAAGCACATGGAGCACCGAGTGAATGCTACTGTTGCCGAGGCTCTACGGAGCGATGATCGAGTAGCCTATCTTGACTGAGAGCTATCCGAGTCAAAAGCAAAATCCCGAGAGCTCAAAGATAGAAATTATTGGGCAATGGATTAGATTGCCTCACTCGAGAATGAGTTTCGAGAGACCAAGCAACAGCTCGCTGATCTTTAGGGGGAGTATGCTTGACTTGAAGGAGAGCTGAGGTCCCAGTTCCTCCTGAATAAAGCCAGCCGTACAATGGAGAGAGGTTCCAAGATGGCATTTGTTTCAGTAGGCAGATTGCTGCCTTAGCAATTCTAGACATCCCCATTAGCTTCCTCGATCCAAGGAATGCTGGAATTCAATGTTGAACTAATCTGGTGAACTTTCCGGATATAGGAGGGGGGTCTACACCACGTTTACCGTGGGGCCCCTGACCATAGGATCGTCGCTCGCTTAGGCAATAGGCATAGGCAACGTTTTGTATTTCGAAAGCAGACAGACATTCTTTGATGTACATTTTAATTCTTCAATAAATTAGTTGGATTATTTATCATTGTTATTGATGTCTTTGAGCATGTCTCGATTCGTCTTTGTTCAAAATTAGTTCTATATGCCCACTAAGCGTTATTGCTATCATTACTGGGTTCAGGTGGATGCCTTTGTCTGGTTGCACTGTTTCCTGGGAGAGGAAGCTGTAGCGCTTCGGCTTTCTAGTGTGGTGCTATTTTTTTACGGAAGGATGTTGTAGCACATTTATTGGTGAGCCTCATTGGGGCCGACTGGGTATGGTTACCACAGTCGCTGAGCTCTGGCATAGCCTGGTTCCTCGCCCGCACGAGATATCAATGCTCGGTCCTATTAGTGGATGTCATCACCTTTCTATGTCTAATCCTACTCTACTGACTATTATTAACTAATGGTACTTGTCCCCATAAAAATGAGTTGTGACACACATGATGAAAAGCCCCATAAGGTTTTTATGGCCGCCTAATGGTGAGATCCAATTTTAATTTGTAACCTCCCCAAGCTGTTATGTTTGACCTCTTCTAGGCCACTCAGTTGCTGGAGACGAGGTTCAGGGTCCGACCTCGCTTGGGTCACTCATTTATTGGAACTAAAGTTTTTGACCAAGTTATAGCAGGTCGAGTTATAGATGAAGGAATTCATCCAACTTAGGGACAGTCTAGACATTGAATTAATACAATTATATAGGCATTCAGATAATTGGCATGACCAATGAAGCGGGTAATTATTTTATTAAATTAAATTTGTTCACAACATTTAAAAAATCCACACAGATTCACTTCACTTGCCTGCACTTGGCAGTGGTCCACGGATAGCGCTTTTGGAGGTGGGTGGCGTTCCAAACCTTCAGGACCAGCTTTTTTTTCTGGGTGCATAGCGTGTATGCCCAGTTACGGAGGGTTGTTGAGATTAGAAACGACCTTTCCCAAGTCGGAGATAATGTGTTCCTGTCGGCTGTTTTGTCGGTTGCCTTTATATTCTGCAAAACTAGGTCATCTACCTTGAATCGGCATGTTTTCACCTTTTCATTGCAGCACCAAGCAATCTGCTATTGAGAAGCTGCCGTGCAAAGCCTCACTGTGTCTCAGGCCTCTTTAAGCGGATCGTGATGTTTCTTAAGTTGTCGGGAATTGTTTGGTGGGTTGAAGCTCTCAGGTCAAAGGTCTAGCAGACTAATCTTCACTAGGGTGGCCGCTTCAGCTCCATGGTATAAACTGAAGGGCGCGTCACGTGTAGGTTCCCGTGGTGCTGTTTAGCGGGACCGCAATACGGAAGGTGGTTTGTCCACCCGGAAGCCCCTTGCGTCTTCTAACTTTGTCTTGGACCCATGTGGCAGTGCTCGGATCGTTACTTCCACTTGCCCGCTTGCTTGTGGATGGGTGGTGGAAATGCAAACCAGCCATACTTTCCAACTCGGATGGTTCTGGGTGAAGCGTTAGCCAATGAATACGATTCTGTTGTAGGTGACGACGCCCTCGAAAATCCCAAATTTGCATGCGATACTCTACTGAGAAAATTCTATAGCATTGTACTCTAGGATCAGTGCCAATGGGGTGGCTTCTTCATGGAGGCGTTGGGGAATGGCTTGACAAAGCAGTGCTCCCACTACACGGACAGCCATGGCGATCGTGGGGTCCACAACTCTGCATGCAAATGATGTAAAGTATTGCCGTGAATTTCGCAGTTCTCACACTTCTTTATAGTTCACGTAGCGTCCTCCTTCGAGATCACCAGCAGTCAGCCCACCGCATGATCTTGAATGTAGGGTTCTTTCCGCTAACGTCTGACCCATGGATATTAGGTCGTGCCTTGTTTGGCACATAGGCAACATCTTCTAGCGTGAAATGCTGCATGCAAGGGGCTGAAGATTCAACGTGAAATGTTGTTTGTCTTCTAGGGCGACCCAGCCCACTATGTTTCTTATGCGCTTGACGTTGTCATGACCCTGAATGCCCAATAAAGTGCAGAAGTGATCCAAATGATCCAGCAAATCAAAACTTTTGTCGTGAACCTCCAGGTTGGCCTCCTCGACAAGATGCTGCCAGAAGCTTCCTCTCAGGCTGAAGGTCTCCTGTCATCTCAAGAGTAGTGCAGATTCTACCGCTCTAGGCTTCTATCCCACGCTCTGTGGCATAGTCGGTTCCCTAGCAGTGTCTGGGGCCTGTCACTCGAGGTCACTCAGGCCTCAAGGCCATTAAGCCGCTGGATCTTCTTAATGAACTGTCTTTTCCTCTAGCAGCTCCTCTTAGACGTCAAAGTCTAGGAGTGGGAGGAAAAAGTCCCCAGCTGCTTCTCATCCAGATGGGTGCATAGGGTCTGGAGCAGCTTGGGCGTGGTGTCCATCTGGGCAGGGAGCGTCAGCATTCTAGGGGTCGGTCGTCCATTTGCATGATTACCCATGGAGGGGTCATTGCCATGGGAGACGACGTCTTTGGCCAGTGCACCAGCTTTAACTCAGGTATTGACTATGTTTGCTTTCGTGGACGTTGTGGCTAGACTTTTTACTCAATTCCCACAAACGGCGCTAATAATGTGTCATTGGATTCGGATTATTGTACACACTAGGGAGCCGGTTAATATCTCCTAGCGGGTTAAAATGAAGTAGATTCGGTTTCTATTTCTAATAATTTGGATCCTGCACATTACAATAAATACACTAGAGGTTAGAGGATGGCAAGCATTGCTCCCAAATATATACTATATCGTTTGATGCTAAAATTAGAAATTTTTCTATGAGGGAGAGAAAGATAGGGGATGCAAGGTATGTGGATGCATATATGAAGGGGGCTAAGTGTGGACTGGAGGATTAGGCTCCGATAGATGGCGCTCGGCAAGGAGTGGCTTTTGAGAGAGATGGCACTCATGCGTTGAGTGGCTTGAGAGATGATTCACTCGTAGGCAGAGTGGTTTGGAAGACTGCACTCTTGTAGGCAGAGTGGTCTGAGAGAAAGCACTTCGGTCCTTCTGGGTTGCTCAAGGTTAAGGGTTGTTCAGGTCTTCTGGAATGCTCAAAGGTTAGAATCCCTTCTTGCTTTCCTACCGGGATGAAGTGGTATTTATAGAATTGGAGTTGATGCAGCCTTCCTTGAGCCTCACAACTAATATCGGTTCTCCTGACAAATCCGCAGAATTGTCTCAACATTTATATATGGGGCGAGTATGGTAACCATTGCCTTTTTGAAAACATTGTAGAGCTGTGCTTTCCATCTTAGGGAGATATGCCACACGAGTGAATATTTTGTGAATTTTTTTGGGTTGTTAGTATAGTTGTCGTAACTGTATTATGACAAACTCTACCTATTTGTCCACGCTGTAGTGTCGGGACTATCGGTAGCCACACAGGAAGGGTAACCATGAGCATGACACTGTGTACACCCCTAATCGGTTGCTCCCTACTAAACAGTTCGGGTTGACCAGTCTGGCCTATCCGCTCCGCTGCTTGGGCCCTTAGCCTTAGGAAAACATCTGTTAGGCCGCTGCTACTCTACGGGTTGGGCTTTGAGTCGGTCCATATTCTTCCAAATTTATTAATAATTAAATTAAATCAAATTTTAATAATTAAAACTCAAATTTTAATTATAATTTTTATTGACTAAAATCTAAAATAAATATCGAGATGTAAACCTAAAAATTAAATACTGACAAACAACCCGAAATAAAATAATGATGCAAATTATAAAATTCAAATGATATATCTAAAAGTGACTCGAAATATTGATAATATAAAACCCCAAACCATACGTAAGAAAAAATATCAATACTAAAATCAAAGAAATTAAAATCATAACTCAACTAAACTATTTAAAAGAAAACCGTAGTCAAACTTAAATGCTGTCATCCAACATCATCATCAACTGAAATACAACAAAATTTCAAATAAATCAAAACTAACAATATAAACTAAAATTCTTTGCTAAATATTAATAAATCAAATTGACCCAAATCCTAAATCTAATTCCTCTACAGCTATCATTGAATCCAATCACCTTTAAATAAGTAGCAAACCCTCTAATATAAAATATTAGAAAAATAAAAATAAGAGTGAGCTAATTATTTAAGAAGATATATATTTTTTCATATGTGAGTATATATTTCAAACGACGTGTTAAAATATGATATGATCAAATATTCAAATAATTGATAATGTCATTTCATTATTTATTATGTATAATCAAAACTGATATTCAATATATACTAAATTGTGTAAATATATAAAATATACTCAAATCATGCTAAAATATAGGGGACCAAGAATCGATGATTATAGGAGAGGTAATTCTCTTGGTCGAGCATGCTGAAATAAGTTCTTATCCCAAAGATCAAATTCTTTAACTGGCTGAGGATGTGCTAGACCATTTGTTTGTGTTA
>JAOVVI020003901.1:319-18369 GCA_028571085.2 Nepenthes alata | reverse complement strand
CGGAGCATACAGGAGGGGTAAGGGGATGGTAGTCAGCGTTTTATTCTCACACTTAATTTAAAATATCCAATATTTAAAATTAAATATCAAATAATATTTTTTAAAATTTTTATATTATAATTTTGTTAAAAAAAATTAAATATTTTATTATTTTTTATTTAAAAATCATAATCATTAGATTTTAATTAAATAATTAGAATTTAAAGGACAAATACACTTCGAAATTTGGGGAAGTAGCATCCCATTGTATTTGAAGGAAACTATAAATAATATTATTTATTCTTTTAATTTTATTATTAATTTTCAAAAGTTTCTATTAAATTTATTATGGTATTATTTTTAATTTAGACAATTTTAAAATAAGATCAATCATATTTAAATTATATAACAGCGTTGATATGATGAATTTGATAATAATGTTTTTCATTGATTGTATAGACAAAATCCCAAAATTATAATTAAAAGATGGATAATTAAAAAAAAATCCAACCTTTTTGTTTCATTTAAACTGACTCTAATTTAATACTTCTAATCATAGCATAATTCTTTAAGTTTATGAATTGAATTCGTAATCTGTTATCATTTTCTTTCAGCATGACGTGTCAATTTTATCAGTTAATTAAAAATTAAGGATTAAAAAAATAGCTTTTCGTTCTTTCAATAAGTTGTTCGAATTCTTTCTGATATTTAAATTATTTTTTTACTTAAATGATAAAAATAAAAAAATTATCCCGTTTCAATGACGACAGAATTCAAAGTATAAAATACGTTTCCACACGCTGCCTGAAGGACCAATGTTTCATCATACGAGTGTTTGTTTTACTCCCTTCATCGCTCATCTCCTTCCTTTTACAGCCTTCATCTTTCTCTCACGCTCGTGAAGTTCCATCTCTTCGAATTCCTCCTCCTCTGTCGCTCGGAGGACCCTTTTCTCTTTTCCAGGCACATGGCTACTTGCCCGGAAGATTTATTTTGGAGGCCAAAAGATGAGGCCATTCAATTGAATGAGTAACGCATTCTTTGTGGCTGTTCCACCCTCTTTCTCTCCCTTTTATTGGTTTCTCGAAGACCAGCAGCAATGGCGGTGTCGTCCGTTCCCGGGTTATTAGTAGTTTTAGCATCGATTCTGCTACTGAGTCAGCGATCCAACTCGGATCCGACTCAGGACAAGCAAGCGCTGCAAGCCTTCATCTCCCAAGTCCGCCACGCCTACCGCCTCAAGTGGAACGCTTCCGAGTCCGCCTGCGACTGGGTTGGCGTTACCTGCGACGTCAATCGCTCCCACGTGTACACTCTCCGGCTTCCCGGAACAGGTCTGGTGGGTCAGATCCCGGAGAATACAATCGGCCGGCTTAGTCAGCTCCGAGTCCTCAGCCTCCGTTCCAACCTTCTCTCTGGACAAATTCCCGCGGACTTTTCGAATCTCACTCTGCTACGAAATCTCTACCTGCAAAACAACAAGTTTTCCGGCGAATTCCCTCCTAGTGTGACTCAGCTTACTCGACTGGTTCGGATCGATCTCTCCTACAACAGATTCTACGGCTCCATACCTTTTTCCCTCAATAATTTGACCCATCTCTCCGGCCTATTCTTACAAAACAACAGTTTCTCTGGAAATCTTCCCAGCATCGGCGCGAGTTTAAACGCCTTCAACGTCTCAAACAACAATCT
This sequence comes from Nepenthes alata, assembly GCA_028571085.2. Lineage (NCBI taxonomy): Eukaryota > Viridiplantae > Streptophyta > Magnoliopsida > Caryophyllales > Nepenthaceae > Nepenthes > Nepenthes alata. The sequence goes on along the minus strand of JAOVVI020003901.1, from coordinate 16,698 downwards.
GAACGGCTCAATCCCTAAAACCCTAACCAGGTTTCCAGAATCTTCTTTCTCCGGGAACCTGCAGCTCTGTGGCAGCCCACTCCCTCCCTGCAACTCCTCCTTCTTCCCTACACAGGCGCCGTCTCCTACTCCAATCGTTCCCTCGACCCCCGCCGAGAGAAGCCACAAGAAGCTCTCGACTGCTGCCATTGTCGGCATAACAGTCGGTGCCGCTGCCATTTTATTAGTCCTATTAGTTTGCCTGATTTTGTGTCTTCTAAGGCGGAGACGCGGCAGGCCGCAGTCGAAGATTTCGAAACCGGTCGTGGCGGAGGCGGGGACGTCGTCATCGAAGGATGATTTGGCGAGTGGTGTGGCGGAAGGAGGAGAGAGAAACAAGCTGGTGTTCTTGAATGGCGGTGGTTATAGCTTCGATCTGGAGGATCTGCTGAGAGCGTCTGCGGAGGTTCTGGGTAAAGGGAGCGTGGGGACGAGCTACAAAGCAGTGCTGGAGGAGGGAACGACCGTGGTGGTGAAGCGGCTGAAGGACGTGGCGGCGTCAAAGAGGGAGTTCGAGATGCAGATGGAGGTGCTGGGCAAGTGTAAGCATGACAATGTGGTTCCTCTGAAAGCTTATTACTACTCCAAGGATGAGAAATTGCTTGTCTACGATTACTTGCCTTCTGGTAGCTTGTCTGCTCTCTTACACGGTATGCTTCCATTCTCTCCTCGCTGCACACTCTGCTCCGAGCTCCAATCACTTTGCTGTGGAAATTCTCACTATCTTTCATCAGTTAAAATTGCCACATATTTCTTTATGCTTTGTTTTTTTGAGATTTACAAATCGTATCTTCGATTAGTTATACTTCACAACTTAGGCGTTCGAATTCTGCAAAAATTCTTGCCTTCTCTGCACGCGCTCTGAGCTTGAATCAAATGGAAATCTCATCTTTTTCTTCTTTTGAAGATTTTAATTGCTCCATACTTAAACGACCTAGGATTTGTATTACCCAAGTCCACACTACGTAGACGGTCTAATTGGGGAACAATTGAGTAACGTCCTCGTGCTAATCTGCAAATTTTTAGTAATTTTTTTGGGACCAACTTTGCAATAGTGGGTGATGTTATAGTCCACCGACAGCAGCTTGTCTTGCCATTTGTAATGATGGAGAATGGAGCGCAGCAGGGTACTGTGTTTCCTGTTGAGCCAGCCCACTACTTCACGCATTTTCCGTATACACCCAATGGGAAATCTCTTTATTTATTATTTTTACAGCTAACAAATTTAGTACTATTAGATTTCATTATTCCATCTTGGATTTAATTGAGAGTACATTCTATACTCCATAGAGGCTGATTCTCCATAGAAACAAATCGGGTTTTATTTCTTCGGCAGTATAATTTTTTTTTTTTTTTAATTCGACCCAGTTTTTTTTTTTTTTTTGGGGGGGAGGGGGTGGGGGGGATAACTCTAATGAATCTAATCGGTACATCTAAACCTATAAGATATTTGTAGAAGAAATAATTACTCGTGGCCTTATAATAATTGAGATTATAGTATCTTTTGACTTCTTTAAAATAAAAAAAAAATTATTATCTCAAGTTAACTCCGTAAAACGGTTTGTTTATAGCCTATGATTCAAATCATAAGAACCTGAGTTGTGAAAAAAAATTAAGAGTTAATAAATAGTAAAAAGATTAGATAGATATTTAATACTTTTATGATGGGATAAATGTATTAGATAATGAAGATGGGGCTCTATTGATAAATTCAACTCATGTTGAGTCTAATGTTTTATATGCAGGAGCAAAAAAAGTTCTACTTTTTAAAGAGACGGCGGGTTTATTCTCTACTTTGATATGTGGATTTGTTTAGGTATCCCTGAAATTAGCGAAAATTTAGAATGATTAATAGATAATTAACTGTACCTGCGCATACTGTAGCCATAGTGCGGCGTCTCCATCTTCTCAAAGAATTGGGCTCCTTGATACTTGCACGAACCACAATACTTGGAATGAGGATCAAAGTCAAAAGAATCATAGCACGACTGAGCAAACTCGCCGTACCGGAGAATCTCCCGCCGGAGATGAGAGTTCATCGGATCTAATAGACCTTCCCAGTCGCTACACCCTTGAATTTCCCTCCAAACTTCTTGGAGATCAGGCTGCCGATCATCCTCTTCTTGTTCTTCTGCAATGTGTTTTTGATGATGCTGGTTGTGCTCTTGGAGTATTGACTCTATGCGGGAGCCTTCCGTGACTGAAGATAAACTTGACATAGATGAGCATTTGATTTTGTTTCTCATCATTTTTCTTGGACTAGGGCAGAAGGGTTTTATGGGGCGGTGAAGATTCCAGGTTATGTGGAGATTCCATGGTCGGGAGATCATGATCAGATGATGATCACAATGAGTTTTTGATGGCAGCTTGCAGTTGGGTTTGTGGGGAGATAAGAGAGAAGCCATCATCGATCCGTATCCCTAATTCCAATTCTCTGTGGTTAGTGGAAATTGCGTGGAGACAGCGAGCGGTCGAGCTAGAGAATCTTCTGGCTAGATAAGCCGTTCCATGGCCAACGTTGGAGATGACTTTTCAGTCTTTCCAGTGCAGTTATTTATTGTCATTCAATAATTCAAATTACTTGATTAAAAATTAAATATCAAAATCAAGTCAAATTTGTAATTATTATGTTCTCTTAAATCATAAATTGTTTATATATATATCTAGATACGAAACAGTTTTTTCACATAATATTACAAGCATATATTTTTGTTAGGAACTAAATCGCATTAACTTTGTTGCGTCCTTAGATCTAAATTATTATACGAATTAGGGAACCTTCTAATCTTTCACGGCGGGTTGAACCGAGATGGGTTCGATCTCCGCCTCCTATAATCTGCATCCTCGAGAACGCAACATACAAATAAAAGATCAGAGAATTTGTGGGACTCGCTTCTAGGTATATCCTCTGGCGTTTAATTTAGAACTCTTTCCTAAAGAAGGAAAAAGAGAGATGATGCAAGGTGTAATGATGCACGGGTGAAGTGATTAAGAGTGGTGGTGGATGTTTTGGCTCCGGCAGTTGCGCTCGGTGAGGTGCGATTTTGAAAGAGAGAGTGGTGTGTGTTCCCTCTAAGAATCGGCGGCTTCGTGAGTGAGAGTTCTTTGTTCTTTCTGGACAATTCAGAGTAAGGATTGTTCTTTCTCTCCACTAGGGGTGAAGGGATATTTATAATGTTTACGTTGATTCAATTTGGCTTGGGTACCAAGGTTGATGACAGCTACCCTGTGAGGGTTCGTCGAGCTATCGAGGCGATCCTTGTAGTCGGCAATGTTAATTTTCCTTTTCGGAGTAGTCACATAATCGTAGATGAGTCTCTTAGAGCATTTGCTAGGCTACCTCAACAGTTATGGCAGATGCCTCCCGAATACGTGCACTGCTTTGATCAAGCTATCGGCCACTGAGCTAGCGGGCTCCCTGTGCCGTCATTGGCTGGCTCATATGGGGCTATCTGTTGGACCTACTTGATGCTTGTCTCTACTTGCCCACCATGTGTTGGACTATAGTTGGGCTTACCGTGACACCTTCTAGGTTTCGCACCTCCCGAGATCTCATTGGACTTCAACCCCTTGGGCACATCGACGGATGGGCTTGATTTTGAGTCAACCCATAAGATTATAAGACCTATCACTAACCTCCCATGTTGGGTGGTTAGGCTTCGCTAGCTCCCAGTATGTCTAATGATGGGACGTCTCCTGCAGGTGCAGTCTCACGCGTTCCTTTTCGATGTGTTTTGCACCCTTCTGTACAAGAGCTTAGTGATTTGATACTTTATTTTGAAAGATTTGAGGGTGATCTTTCAGATCTGTTGATTCTCTGCCGATTCTCTATGGGTGGTGTTGGTGGTCGTGATCTCCTGCAATAATGGCTCACCGATCACATTCTCTGGCTATAAATGATGGTGCTTCCTATACCTTGTCTCACGAACCATTCTCCTATCATCTAAGTGATGTGGGAAATCAAGGTGGGCAAAGAGCCTACATTGTCATTTGTCGGGATAGGAGGAAGTTTTGAGAGATTTGAAGATGCTGTTAAAGTTTGCTGTGATTTTCCTACTTGGGCTGTTTTCTTATTGTAACGAAGGTGGTCCGAGCATAGGGTCACTATTATCTCCTTCTCCTAGCTATCACTGCATGGTCCTTGCCGAGGTGACTCAAGGGGAAGGTGGTTCAGCACCAAGGGGGGAGAAAGCAGCCCCTTCTCTCCTCGACAGGGTGAGCGGCTACCTCATCTATGGCCAACGTCTCTTATAGGGGCCATGGGTGCTTATTGGAGGAGGAGCTGCCTGAGTCCTCCTCGAATCTAGGCCGTCATCATTGAGTTGGGTCTGGGGCAGACTCCGATTAGTGCAGCTATGGGCTGCCTCGGTGGAAGGTCTCAGGTGGTCGCCTCCTAAGTGAGAGCAAACGGATAATCCCCCGCTCTTGCCGAGGAGGGCCTTTGCATGCTCTTCTTGTTGTGATACATTCTTCCAAGGGGATGGACAATAGGGAGGCCGGTCTTCAAGAGGACAATGGCTGCATTTTTCCTTCCAATCATAGTTGTCTTCCCCGAAGCCATTTGGGCGAATGCTGTCGGGTCGTTACTTCATATATTTTATTCTCTTATGATGTTATACATCTACCATCGAAGGCTTGTACTTTATAAAAGGAATTAATAATGGAACTACCAAGTATTGCCTATTTTCATGTTTCATGACTCCAATATTTTTGCATGATATGAATGATCAAAGCATTCGGATGTTGCCTTTGGCTGCTCGGGCCTTGCCAACTTGACAGTTCGGCTAACAAAAAGACGCACTGCTTCCCAGGCCAGGGTCATGGCTATTTAAGCGTTGAACCCTAACTGTTTCGACACTCTTTGGCTTTGCAAGCATCTCGGCTTTAGACTTTCCACCTTCTCTCCTGAGAAGGTGGCCAAACGACGGGCAACATTGTCTGGTTCCTCCTCTTTAGACGATAGTCAGCCTAGTTAGGCGGAGTGTTGGTGGGTCTTCAAGAGGGGCGACCACCGTGCCACCTCCATCTCTCTGGGCTTATGGGGCTACCGGGCCCGTTGAGGGTGAAGAGTCTTCCGTGCTTCCTATTCTGGACGAGGGTGGGCCAGGAGTCGATATGGAGGGCACGCTGATCCTTGCACCGTCCTTGGCACAGTATAGGGTCCCTGCTGTCATTGTCTCCCTGAGCAAGGAACCCATGTCTTGTCTCCCCACTGGTTTCATTGAGAAGGCTTCTTGCAACGAGTGGATTGCCAAAGTCCATGCTAGGGAGGCCAGTGACGATTGTGAGGTGGTGGGAATTGAAGCGACAGTTGAGTCATAGGAGGCGGCTAAGGTGCCTCGTTTTGAGCCTTTGGCACCAATGGCCCGAGAGGGGTACGAGGCCATCAAATCTGTGGAGGAGGAGTTTCCTGAGTCCTCCTCAAATCTAGGTCGTCATCATTGTGCTGTGTCTGGCGTAGACTCCGATTTGTGCAGCTACGGGCTGCTTCGGTGGAAGGTCTCTAGTGGTCGCCTCCCAGGTGAGAGCGAACGGATAATCCCCCGCTCTTCTTGGGGAGGGCCTTCGCATGCACTCCTTGTTGTGATACATTCTTCCAAGGGGATGGACAATAGGGAGGCCGGTCTTAAAGAGGACAACGGCTGCTGCATTTTGCCTTCCTATCATAGTTATCTTCCCTGAAGCCATTTGGGCAAATGCTGTCGGGTTGTTACTTCATATATTTTATTCTCTTATGATGTTATACGTTCGCCATCTGATACTTATATTTTATAAAAGGAATTAATAATAGAACTACCAAGTATTGCCTATTTTCATGTTTAATGACTCCAATATTTTTGCATGATATGAAAGATCAAAGCTCTCGGATGTTGCCTTCGGCTGCCCGAGCCTTGCTAGCCTGACAGTCCAGCCCTCCTGACAGCTTAGTCTTCTGGCATTTTGACTCACCGCAGCTTGCCCTAACATTCAGTTGGGGCACGGCCAGTTGAACCAGCCTTGAGTCTGTCAAGGCCATGCGTCATCAGTTCGTAATCCTGGGGAGTGATGCGCAAGGAAAACATTAGTTGAACTGCACCATTGTCGCATCAATCACAACATCAGAGTACATTGATTGCGATGGGATGTGCCACATCACACGTCATAATGGTGCTAACAAAAAGACGCACTGCTTCCCAGGCTAGGGTCATGGCTGTTTAAGCTTTGAACCCTAACAGTTTTGACACTCGTTGGCTTTACAAGCATCTTGACTTGAGCCTTTCCATCTTTCCTTCTTGCTCTTTCTGCTTCCCAAATGGCTCAAGAAGGTGTCATTGACATTCCTACCTTGCTTGCTTGGTAGCCAAAAGTATCGTCTTCCATTGATTCTGCATCCTCAACCGATGGGAAGCCGAGATGAGCAGACAACGGTGGAAATCGAAGAAGGCAATTTAGCAAGTGTGGCTGCCGCTGAGGAGGGGCGTTATTCAGATGCCTCAATTCCTAGGCCCTGGGGTTCGGGGGGTCTCACCCGGCCTTGAGTCTATTGGATCCTCTCTTCCGTTTGTCTGCTTTACGGCAAGGAAGTATTTTACAGATTTCTGTACCTTGAAGTTATGCTCTTTTGTATTACCTCTACTTAACCACTTCCTTTCCATTTTGGCAGTCACGGAGGGGTGCCCTACGTGGTGGAGAAGCTGGTGCGACTGCAAGATTCAAACATTTCTCAATTTTGGTAGGTGTGTGCTGAATGGGCTGCCGATTACGTGGAGCGCCAGGCTAATGCTGCTGTCGGTGAGGCACTGGATAGTTAAGTACGGGCCAATTATCTTGACCATGCTCTATCCGAGTCTGAGATGAGATCACGAGAGCTCTTAGAGGCCCATGCTCGAGCTCAGATCGTATCGCTCGATGACAAATTGAGAATTAGGTTTCACCTTGATGAGGTGGCTTCGATGCTGAATGAGCAGTTCCAGTAAGGCATTTGTCTCTGCAGAAAGATAGTCTCCCTTATAGCCCTCAATTTTCCTGTCAGCTTCCTTGACTCAAGGAATGCTAGAGCTTCCCGCTTCTCAAACCTAATTGGCTTCCTAATTGGAGAGGACAGAGGGCCTGCGCCACACTTTTTGGGGGGGCCTCGACTATAGGACAGTCATCTGGTTAGACCATAGGTATAGATAGCACTTTGTATCTCTCAAGGATGTTAGATGTCTTCAAATGTATATCTTGACTTTTCAATAAAATATCTAGACCTTCTTGAGCATTGTTGCATGATGTGTGTGGTTTAATTGAACGCTACTTTCTATTGCTCGTCGATTGTCAAACAGATCGTTTGGGCCGACGGTGGTCCGATGTTTTGGCGATCCTGACTCACGATTCTCCGTCCTAAACACTAGGTTGGGATGAGGGCAGATTGAATTGACCTCGAGCCCACCAAGGTCACATGCTGTAAGTTTTATCAGTTTGAAAAATGGAGCATTGGGGCCTTGAAACTTGTGCCTTCCTGTCAATTTGACAACCCAAATCTGATAGGGGTCATCCATCTGCGTAGGAAGTCATAGCATCTAACCATCATTACTAACTCCAGACAACTGATGCCCCGTAGTGCCTCAGGGTGCAGGCACGTGTCGTTGCCATCATGGGCCGTGCATCTTTGATTTTTCTCACACGATGCCATTTCGAGCTAGAGTGCTGGCTTATTTAGACTCAAAGTCTTCATCATTTCCTGCATTTTTCTTTCTCGATTCAAATCACTTTGTACTGAGCTTTCCTTTTAGTTTCTCCATGGCTTCCATGGGTGTAGACACTATCCCATCCGTTTTGACCTCCCGTGATGTTGTGTTCCATTAGCCCGGTACAAGATCTCAAGTGCCATGGAATACACGCCACCAGGCAAAGACGGTAGAGCATGTTCCCTCATCAGGGGTTCATCATAGTTTACGAGGCCCATTTGAAGGGAGGCCTTCGTTTCCTGATCACTTCAGAGTTGTATGGGATTCTGACTACCTTGGACATTCCAATTGCGAGGCTTCATCCCAACGTCATTCGATACCTGGTCTCCTTATGTGTCTTTGCCCCCCACCATGACTACAAGTTGGGCACTAGGGCCGTGAAGATGATCTTCCAGTTTAACCAAAGTGCAGACTAGATTTCAATTTTCCTCTGCTCGAAGTTCCTGCTGCACGGGGGAAACCCTGACTCGACAAAGAAATAGAAGGACCGATATTTTTCGTAGTGATTTCTTCCGAGTGGGCTCCTTCCAACATGCGGATAAGGTGCGAGCTTCTTTTGTTGGTGAAGTGGGAGATTGGGAGAAGGACTCGGTGAAGCCGCTGATGGACCTTGTCAAAGCACACGCTAGGATTTTATGTGAGAAGAGTCATTGGCTGTCTGCGGAGCCACTTGCATGGGCTAAGTAGGATTCCCACTCGGAGGGGGCTTGCGTAGCCCCTGCGCCGCCTGCCACGCCTAAGAGGAGACGCAAGATGTTACAAATCCGAGACTTTCATGAGAAGGTGGCCAGACAACGGGCAACATTGTCTGGTTCCTTCTCTTCAGACAACAGTCAACCTATAGTGGAGTTAGGCGGAGTGTTGGTGGGTCTTCGAGGGGGACGACCACCATGCCACCTCCATCTCTCCAGGCTTCTGGGGCTACCAGGCCCATTGAGGGCGAAGATTCTTCCGTGCTTCCAACTCTGGCCGAGGGTGGGTTGGGAGTCGATATGCAGGGCGTACTGATCCTTGCACCATCCTTGGCCCAGTACGGGGTCCTTACTGTCATTGTCTCCCCGAGCGAGGAACCCATGCTTGGTCTCCCCACTGGTTTCACTGAGGAGGCTTCTTGCAATGAGTGGATTGCCAAAGTCCAAGTCGAAGAGGTCGATGACGATTGTGAGGTGGCGGGAATTGAAGTGACCGTTGAGACGTAGGAGGCCGTTTAGGTGCCTCATTTCAAGCCTTTGGAACCTATGGCTTGGGAGGGGTACAAGGCCATCAAATCTGTGGAGGCGACAGAGAGTCCTCACTTTGAGCCCCCTGTGCCTAAAATTCGGGTGGCGGCTAGGGCTCCTGGCGCTAAGGTCCACAAGGTTGCCAATGCATCTGGCTCCAATTCCCCAGCATATGATGTCGCAGGGACCCTAACCGCCTTGTTGAATGTCCACCTTTAGGGAAACCATCATTCGCCGAGGCACCAACTGCAAAACTCCTTCTTCTTCTGGCTTTTGTTGTTACTCGGCTGATGGGTTCTTCATTTGCAAGTTCAAGAGAGGCTTTGCTAGTGCGTTGCCATTGTCAGCCGCTTATCCCAGTCATACACTGATTCAATGTTACACAAAGTGGTGGAGAATCGGGTGAGGTGAAGTGAAGAACGGGCTGCCTGCCTCGACTATAAGCAGTCTGAGCCTAAGGCACAGATTGCCTTCCTCGAGGATGAGCTCCACAGGGCTGAGCAGCGTCATGCTCATCTCCGAGAGGAGAATCTCCTACTCGAAGGCGAGCTCAGGGTCCAATTCAATCCAGGTGAGGTTAGCCCGGCTATGGATGGCAAGTATTGGGCAAGTATTCGCCTCTAATGATAGATAGCGTCCTTGGTGGTCCCGGGCTTTCCTATCACCCTTCTTCATCTAAGGAACAGGAGTACTCATGTTCGATTAGAGCTGCTTGGCTCTTCCGAAGACAATGTGGGCCTTCATCCCGTCCACCAAGGGGCCCTTAACCTCATGATTGTCTTCCGCCCGAATAGTAGGCACATGTGGCTTTTTGTATCTCCTTAGGTAGAAGTTCCACATTATATATCTTGATTTTCTTGTAATGAAAACAATTAGGTCATTGTGATCGTTGTTGCTGATGCTCATATCGAGTTTCCCTTCTTCTTCTCATTTCCAATTTTTTTTGATTTACCAACTAAATGTTATTGCCATCGTCATTGGGTTTATTTTTTATGCATTAGCCCGACCGTGTTCATTCCCTTGAGGGGATATCACAGCACTTTGATTATACGGGATGGTGCTCTTTCCCATGAGTGAGACATCGTTACATATCTATGAGTGAGCCTCACTATGGTCGACTAGGTTTAATGGCCATAGTCGCTAAGTTCTGGCAAAGTCGTAGGCCGTCATCCACATGAAACCTTTGGTGCTTGGCCCTATTAGAGAACGTCGTAACTTTCATGTGTTTGACCCTAGTCCGTTGACCATGGTTTACAGATGGTACTCATCCCCTTAGGAGAAAATTGTCGTACGCATGTCTGAAGGAGCCCCCTAAGATTTTGTGTTCGATCGCATATAGGCCACTCGGTGGTAGGACTGAGGTTCTTTATCTGACCATTCATGGGCCACTCGATAGTCAAGACCGCGGTTCTTTGACCGTTGATAGGTTGAGTTACTGGTGAATGAAGGTTCATCCAACTCAGGGGAAGTTTAGGTTATTCGATTTTATGAAACGACAAGCAAGAACTCACGTAAACAATTAAGAATAAATAAACAATAATTTTATTAATTGAAACATGATACGTCTTACAAGCACTTTGTACAATGCATGCTAGCCTTACTTTGGTTTGGTGGAGAGTCATTGGTAATACTTTTTGAGGTGGGAGGCGTTCCATATCCTTGGGACTAGTTTGTCATCCCGAGTGTGCAGTTTGTATACACCGTTTTGGAGGATGGTTTAAATGAGGAACGGTTCCTCCCAATTTAGAGAAATCTTTTTCCTCTTGATGTTCTTATCGGTTTCTTTTATATTCCATAGGAATAGGTCTCTCACCTCGAATTGGTATGCCTTCACCTTCTTGTTGTAGTATCGGATGATTCGTTACTGGTAGGCTACCATTCATAGAGGTGCCGCATCCCGGGCCTCTTCGAGTACGTCAAGGTGCTCTTTGAGCCTTCGAGAGTTGTCGAGCAGGTCAAAACATTTGACCTAGAGGTTGGGTAGCCTAACTTCTACCGGGATGACCTCTTCAGTTCTGTAACATAAACTGAATGGTATTTCGCAGGTTGGCTCCCTCGGTATCATCCTGTATGACCACTGTACAGATATCAATTTGTCACCTAAGAGCTTCCAGCATCTTCTAACTTCATCTTCAGCCCGTGTAGTAGCATACGATTTATCATTTCCACTTGGCCATTGGCATGCCGATAAGAAACAGAAGTATGAACTAGTCTTATCCACAAATTTGTGCAATACTTGGTGAATCATTTGCCGATAAATTGGGTTTTGTTGTCAGTCACTATAATATTAGGAATCCCAAACCTACATACGATACTCTAGCGAATGAACTTAGTCACATTCTGCTTGCTGAGTCATGCCAATGGGAATACTTTGACCTATTTCGTGAAATATTCGATACTGATTATGACGAACTCTCTCCACTTGGATGCTATGGACAAAGGGCCAAGTATGTCGAGTGCCCACTGTGTGAATGGTTGGGCGATTGTAGGGCTACAACTCTGCGTGCGGCTGATAAGCCATGTTTTTGTGGACCTGATAGTTTTCGCACTTCTTCACGAATTCTATGGCGTTGTGTTTCATTAAGGGCCAGTAATAACCTTGTTGCATGATTTTAAAGGTACGATTGTTACCCTCGATATGTGACCCATAAATACCAAAGTATACCTCGCCTAGCACGTAATCAGCCTTTTCTAGCATGAGACACCTTATGTAAGGGGTTGAGTACCCGTGGTAGTACAACCTCTCGTCCACGATGGTGTACCAACCTGCTATTTTTTAAAACCTTAGCTTCTCTCGGGTCTTCTGGGAAGACTCTGTCGGTCAGGTACCTTTTGTATGGGGTTATTCAATTATCATCGCCAGGTACCTATAGTATTTTACACTCGGGATTGTTGATGCTCGGACGGTAAGGACCTCCTGTTAGTCCCGGGCATACTACTCTGGGTTCGCAATTGCTGTCGCCTTTGTTAGCTGGTCTGCCTTTCAATTTTCTTCCCTCGAAACATAGATCACTTCAACCTTGTCAAATGTTTGGATTAGGCCCTTTACTCTAGCGAGGTACGTTATGAGTAGAGGGTTTGATGCCTCACAGTTAGCACGGACCTAGTTAACGATCAATTCTGAGTCGCTGTAAATGAATAGGGTTTTAGCCGAGTATTCTTTTGCTAGTCGGAGCCCAACAAGCAACGCCTAGTACTAGGCGATATTATTAGTGGCCGGGAATTTGGGGGTCATTGAGTACCACATGTTTGACCCATCTAGAGTCCTCAAGATCACTCTTGCTCTACTGCCCACTTGCATTGATGATCCGTCGATGTGTAAAGTCCAATCTAGAGTTTCTTATCAGTTAACATCTTCGGAGAGGTTTAGGGCGTCTGAAATTAGGGTCATCGTTTCAATAATGAAGTCTGTAAGTGCCTAACCCTTCATGACTGGCAGTGGTTGAAACGCCACGTCAAAATCACACAATTCGATGACCCATTTGATCAGTCATCTGGATGTGTCTGGTTTCTGTAAGAATCCCCTCAGCAATTGATCCATTAAGACAACAATCATGTGTGCCTAGAAAAACGGGCACAACTTCCTAGCGAAGCAGACAAGTGCTAAAGCAATCTTCTCAACATGTGAGTAACGGGTCTCGGGATCTGTTAGGATCTTGCTGACGTAGTACACTGACCATTATACGTCAAACTGTTGATGAATAAGAACCGAACTTAGTGCCTGAACACCAAGGCTGGTGATGCCTTGTGAGCATTCACAAGGTTGTGCTGGAAATCCTGGTGGCTGACAATGTCAATTGTTCAATTGGGAGCAGTCACATGATCGTGGATGAGTCTCCCAAAGCATTCGCCAGGCTGCCTCAACAGTTATGGCAGTTACCTCTAGCATACGCATGCTATTTTAATCAGGATGTTGGCTGCTAAGCTGGTGGGCTCCCTGCGTCGCAATTGGTCGACTCATATGGGGATGTCTGCTGAGCTTGCTCGGTGCCTGTCTCTACCTACCCACAATGTACTATGGTACGGTTGGGCCTGTCGCAGCATCTTCTGGGCTTCGCATCTCACAGGATCTCGTTGGGTTTCAGCCCTTCGGGTACGTTGATGGATGGGTTTGATTTTGGATCGGTCCATAAGGTCATAGGACCATCAAACTTCATTTATAATTATATTGATGCACGTATTCACTTTGTTATTTTTTATTAGGTGAAAATTTATATTATTACATTTAAAACTATTATTGCAAAGTTATAATATATACCATTACCATGTACAATGTATTATAAATTTCATATTTATAATAAATACTATTATTTAAGATTGTAAAATTGATTTTAATTAAAAAAAATCCTGGTGTTGAATTGGTTGCATCGATTAACAAACAACTAATGAAACCTGTTGCATTATATTTCAAAATATAAATGGATCGATATAGCACATTTGGAACAAAATGTCAACTTAGTACTCAAGTATTGGTACAATAAGCACGAAATAAGGGGCCCCTAAGCAGAAGAAGCATGTGTTTGGGTCCCAATTCATTAAATAGTGGGGTTGGTTTAATTTATTTCAACAAAAGTAATACAATTAATGCCGGACAGTTAAATTTTTTTTTAAAAAGTTAAATATTTTTTAAGAAAAAATAATAGTAAGTTTGATTAATATCAAATAAATATAATTAAAAATAGTTAAATTAATATCTTTTTAAAAAAGATAGACCTTGTAAAAGTGAAGAAGCATACAGGCGCTCACCTAATGCGTGAGGTTATTAGATTAAAGATCCAAAAATCTAAATTTATTTTTTAAAATAAAAAAATATTATTATTTTTTCATGTTACCATTTTTAAAAAAAATTTATTTTCAATTCCTTAAAAAAAAAAAAAACACAGTCAACCCCATGCGTTGGAGGGTTCCACTAAACAAATTCAGGGATCCTGGTCGGTAAGGTATTATATTTTACAGATTTTTTTTATTTTTATTATTTTTTTAAATATAAATTCTATTAAAAAGCTTTTAAAAAATATATATATATAAAATATAATACTTTACACGGAGCAGAATCCCGCGACTACCTACCACTAAACACCCCTAAAACGAATAGTCAAGAGATCAGCAGCGTCATCTGTCAGACCGTCCTTGGTGCCGTTACCTTATATTGAATTTCAAAAAATTTAATTGATGTGGTTTAAATTTTTTAAACAAATATTTTTTTTATTGTTGTTTTTTTAATTTTTTATTATTTAATTTAATATTAAATAAATATTAATATTATAATTTTTTTAAAATAATAACTGTCTTTTTTATTTTTTATTTAAAATAAATTAATATAACTTATTTTTTCTTTTGAGTAAACAGTCCCCCGTTACTAATTCTAAGGGCATGAAAATTAGCTAGAGTGGTTATTCTTTTAAAATACAAATTTTATTTTAAAAAAATAAAAAAAACATATGAAACACATGTTTCGTATAAATAGCTAAGGGGTGAAAAATTAACACGGGACACGCAAACTTCCTGATCTGCCCTTCAGCTTTTAAGTCATGTGGGAAACTTCCTCATTTGCCCTTAGTGATTTAACACGGGACCTACAAATGCAGAGCTTTTATTATTATTATTATTATTTTAAATAAAAATTTTATTTAAAAAAATACAAAGGACATATTTGACATGAGCATGGCAGACATCCCCCTCCCCCCGTCCGGAGGTAAATAGCTACGGGGGGTGGAATTTTAACACACGGGACACACAGACTTCCTGATTTGCCCTTCAGTTTTTAAGTCGTGTGGGAACCCACCTAATTATAATTAAATAATTATAATTTAATTATTTTTATAAAAAATAATTATTTTTAAATAATTAAATTTTAACTATTTATTTAAAATTAAACAATTAAGATAAAAAAATATATAACTTTAATTTCTTTGAAAGATACAATCTTCCCTAATCTCATTAAATAAATAATTTTAATAGTTATTAAATAAATAATCATTTTTAAAAATACATATTTAATATAATTTGTATTAATGTGCACAATTATTATTTATTTTAATAATTAATTAATATTGATGGATACGTCAGTAATAGGCTACTGGCCCAAGAATGAGGAATGATCCGAATCCACAATGACCCATTTGGGCCTGGACGATCAACGTCCACCGTTGATCGAACGAAATGTTAAGTGAGCCAGAAAAAGCCCAAGAGTAGGACGGACGACTTGCTATCGATGTAGTCAACACTTTTGTTGACCGGTAGCAGGACCAACTGACCGTCTGATAACCAGGTCTCAAGTGAGCCAAGCCCAGTTTTGCCCATGCGATCATCTACGACCAGTAATGGTCTGCTTCCCTGATTTCGCACTCTCCACAGAAGGCAATCTCAATTACAACAGTCATTAGTAGATTTAACACGCATCCCAGAAGGAAAGTGCCAAAATCCTCCTTCTGTCAACAATAAACTCTAACGGTTGTAGAACATAGAAAGAAAGCAATCAAGACAACGACTGTTACTGTCATAAAAGTTTCACGTCAGAAAAGACAGTGGGCCCAATAGAGCGCGAGAATCAAACCTTTTTACACCATGAAGGTCGCTCAGTACAGCGACTATAAAAAGCTATGGAGTCTTCACTCCAAGGCACGGTCTGGTTTGCCCACAAAAACTCTATACAAAAAAGCTCATATGATTTCAAACTACAAATGCTCGCTCTTTCTTTGTCACTGCATTCCCAACAATCACAGTACTTAAGGCCAACGCTCCTCACAAGACCACAAAGCCTCTCTCAATGAAAGCATTCAACCATCTCAAACACTTTCTGCATTTTTTTACATTTTTTACTTTCACATTCTTAATTCGAAGGTTGTTTGCTGACTTAAGCGTCGGAGTGTTTACGGTGGGATAACTTCTTACCATCACCTGACTTCTTATTTGTAGTTTTGGTATGTAGGATCTAGATTCAATGGACAAAATCAGACTCAGACAAACAACTTGAGCCGAATCTGTTTAAAATTTGGATTTGGGATGATTCATGCCGTCTGTGGGAAGTATACGAAAAGCTAACCACTTTTCTCTACTGCTTCTCTCAGTTTCACTCTCCAGCGTACAGTCATCAGTCAGAATGGTGAACACAAGGGCGCAAGCTCACTAGCCCATTAGAGATGTGACCTTATCCGACTATGACCACGCTACTGGTAAACTAGTCAATAGGGTGGTCAATGGTGTGCCCGCACCATTTTTTCAGAATCTGGTGGAGCACATGAGCAGCATGAACAGAATGCTGCAAAAACTCTACTCCCGTCAAGAAAACGCACAGCAGCGGGCTCCGCCCGTAGCAGTCCCTGTTTCGACCTCCAAGAGAGGAGGCCAGAAGAAAAAGAAGCTGTCCAAAAAGGCCAAGAGGTCGAGCAAAACTCAGGCTCCAGAGGCC
>JAOVVI020003900.1:0-18369 GCA_028571085.2 Nepenthes alata | reverse complement strand
AGAGATTTTATTTTGAGGTACTTGGGAATATTTATTTCAAGTCTAAGCATGAGATTATATATGATTAGAATTTGATATTCTATGGGTTATGTGGATGGCAATCAAGATTGTAGAAAATGTAATTGATTTTTTTGAATTCTGTGGGCCAAGATTATTATAACCTAGGTTGGCCTTAGGTAGCAATGAGATGGTATTGGTGGGACGATTGATACAAATATCGGTTGATACAATACATATCGACCAATATGTACCAGTATCGGCGACCAAAAATATTAATATTTTTCAATGCCGCGACAATATCACGATATACTTCTATATCAGTTGATATACAAAATATTATTTAATACGGCTTTATCAGTTTACAATTTTCAAAACAAAATTTTCATATAATACATCCGATACCAATACGTATTGCTCAATATGTTTATGATTTAACCGCAACCGATATTGATATTTTCATCCATGGGTGATACCCATAGTCAAAAAGGACAAAAGAAGAAGAAATGTGAGCCTTTTTCAGTCAAATCTCTTTCATAAAGGGGTAAAAGAGGAAGTTGAGCCTTCAGCCAGGATAGGGAGAGAGGGAGAGAGAAAGAGGGAGACAATTCAACAGAGGGAGATAGAAGCAGAGAGGAGTACAAGGAGGAAGCCTGGGGAGCTAAATCAGGTAAGTAATTGCATATCTATACCTCCTTTATTTTATCCTTCGCATATACTCTAACTTTCAATTTTGGCAAAATCGAGATAGATTTTCGGATATTTGTTGAAAATGAGAAAATAATGAGATAAATGTTTGAAATATATGAGTGCACGTTGAAATTTCTTGTTGCATATAGGAAATTTGGTTGTTGTAGGTTGAAAAATATGGTTCTTCATGTATCTTTTGGTAATTGGCCGTGAGGTTGGAGTTTGATCTCAACTTACATTTTAATGAAGTATATTTAGGATTATTGTTGAAAATGAGATAAGATTAAGTTGAAATTTACTGTTGCATGTTGAAAAATTGTCGTTGCATGTTAGAGATTTTGGAGGAATGTGGAAAATGGGCATGCGAGAGATGGTATTCAAGGTTTGGTGATGAAAAGTTTGAGAGATTGATAAGAGATTCAAATATAGGTTGTGTAATGGTGGTGTTGTGGATGTTAATTATGAAATTATGGGAAATTACATGATGATATATTGTAAACAAAGGTTAAAATGCATGAGAAAATTGAGAGAAAATGTTGAAATTTCCTTATAATTTGATAGAAATAATAAGAGTTGGGTAAAAATTGTTGCTTGCTAAATTTGGAGTAATATGTTGGAAATTGTGTTTGTGGTCGGTGGAACTGGCCCAGGAAGGTAAAGATTTTTTGTGTAAATTGATGATAAAGTTATAGAGTTAATAATGTTAATTCAGTTGGTGTTCAACGCGGGCATTGTTGTCAAAATGATAATGTTATTATTGGTGCAAAGATGGTAAAATTTTAAGGTTGTTAAGTTGATATTAAGAATTTTAGGTTAACAATATGTTTATTAGAAGGTTTGGTGTTAGCCAAAAAGCTATTGGATGGTTTGAATTGGGTACTATGGCAATGATGATTCAAAGGTTGGTTGAGTAAATATGGTAGTAGTTTGTAGCAAATATTTTACATGATGATTTTAGTCCATTGAGTTAGCCGGGTGGTTATTGGATTGATTTAGTCGCACATTAATGTCCATTCGATGTCAAGGTTTGAATTTAAGACTTTAACTTGGAGGACGCATGACATTTTAAATGACAGTGAGATCATTTTCCTTGTTAACCATTCTTTTTGTTGAACTTTCATGTCATTGATCATCACTATGGACACGTTGTAGTGTTAGATTTTCATGCTTTTATCATTCCTTTGGACACAGTGTGGTGTCGTTAAACTCATTGCTCTACACTTTCTTTGTCCTTTGCATATTATTGTTGACATGGATGGACTAAAGATAATGTGGGAAGACACAAACGAATCCAATAACATGGAACCCAAAAATCCTAGTGTAGTCCACGTTGTACAAAGTCTAATTCATTTTCATTCTTAGTGTGTTGTGATATTGTAATATTTCCATTCAAGACGTTGCATATTCTTGGTGTGAACAATCATATGCAAATTAATAGATCATCATGACAATCATGAGTTGAGGTATATCTCACTACGATCATACAAGAGAGAGAACATAGGATGATCCATCCCACAGAAAGTGATGTGCAAAAATATTGGTTGATGGTAGAGGAATATGGTTTGGAAACATAGATATTCTATTTTCTATTATTTCGTTGGATCCTCATCTTAATTAGTTGATAATTAGTATTATAGTTTAATTTGATAGATTCAGTTGATTTTATGTTGTTGTGTCCCGGGTTTCGATTGTCATACGGATTAGGGAGCTTTCGAATTTCTAGCAGGGTTAAATCTCGAGCGAGTCCGGTCTCCGTCACTATGAACCTGGAACCTATACAACACAAATCACAAATAATAGGTCAGAGGATAATAGTGGGCTATCCCCCGTTGACACTCTAACGCTCAAGTCAGAAATCTTCCGCAATAAATTGAAGAATGCATGCTTAAGATGCGGAAATGAGGGGAGTGTGTGAGAGGGACGTGTTTAGAGGCCTAGGCTACATGAATGCGCCCGCGGAGGGCGGCTTGGTGATGTCCCCGCTTAAGGGGACACCCGCGAAGGGCAGCTTAGAGGTGCACCCGCAGAGGAAGACTTAGAGATGCGCCCGCGGAGGGCGAAGAGGCATGTCCGTGAACCTCGATGGCACTCGGAGATTTGGCGAAGCAGGCTGGGACGAACGTGGATCCTGTGCCGCATCCAACTGGGTTGTATTAGTGACTAACCGCGGAAGGGCCCACGAAGGCCTGACGAGTTGAACGGCCTGTCCGTAGAAGATGCTGGACGGCTTCCTCTTAAGAACCCCCATACTGCGTTCTGCCAAAGCCCTGACGCCAGCTGCTTTTCAGAGAATCCCTTTCCTTTTCTTCCTGAGCGGGAAGCAGATGTTTGCCATGGACAATGAGCTTTAGGCTCCTCCTGGTGCCGATTTGAGAGGAAATCGTTGGATGCCGTTAGCAGGAGACCCTATGCTTTATTCTATCGGAAACGATAGCAGAGGGATTGGGCACCATGGTTGGGGAAACTCTGTGTCCAGCTTGGCTCGTAAGCGGCAGAAAGAGGCGAGTCGCCATTTGAAGAGCTTCGTCCCCTGTCTGGTGGAACATCTGTGCGCTATCGTTAAGGGTATCATGCTCTGTTTTCACCAGCGACGAGAAAGGAAATCTGGGCTAGAGGATAAGAATGGCAGCATCAGGGTGTTACTTTTGAGGGATTTGCTCCCTGTTTATGGACTTGCCTTTTTCTCCCCTCTTTGCTGTTCCATTTTTCCCTATTTATCGAGGGAATGGATGAAAACTTTACCGCCGAAATGGGTTCTAATTTCCCGCCAAGGGAAAATTCTCCCGCCAAAATGAATCACTTCCCACCTTGATGAACCTTCTTTGACATGCTTCAAATTTCGGGTCAACCTGCGATACCGGACCCATCACTAGCCCCCCATGCCAAGTGGTTCGAAATTTCAGCCCTCGGCATGTGATGATGGGACGTCACCGTGCAGTTTTGCCGAGTACACTCGGTGTAGGGGCAACTTCTGTAGGGAATTGTGATACCTGGATGACGGGGCTCCTGACTTCCGAAAGGAAGGTAGGTCTCTTGTAAGGAGGGCCTTTCATGGCTCTGGGATGACTTAGAAACGGAGTGTTCATCAATGCAGGGCGGGCATCCTTTTTGGTAATGCCTAGTGATCTTCAATTTTGAGTGTTCCTGGCTGAACGGAGGGTTGAGGACCTCCGCATTGGGGAGCGGAGGCTGAGAGCCTCGACGCTGGAGAGCGGAGGACGGAGGGCTGAGAGCCTCGACGCTGGAGAGCAGAGGATGGAGGGCTGAGAGCCCCCGTGCTGGAGAGCGGAGGTTGAGAGCCTCGACGCTGGGGAGCGGAGGCTGGGCCTTGACGCTGAGCGAAGGTTGAGAGCCTCGACGTCGGAGTGCAGATGACAGAGGGCTGAGAGCCCCTGTGCAGAACGGAAGAATGAACATTTCCGTACTGAGCGGAGACTGCGCCTCGACGCTAAAGAGAGAGGAGGGCTAATGACCTCCTGAAAGGATGGAGGGATGAGCATCTCTGTGCTGAGGAGCGGAGGCTGCGCCTCAACGCTGGAGAGAGGATGACGAGGGGCTAAGAGCCCCCGTGCTGGAGAGCGGAGGGATGAGAGCCTCGACGCTAGAGAGATGAGGACTAAGGGCCTCCTGGCAGGACGGAGAAATGAACATTTCCGTACTATGGAGCGGAGGTTGTACCTCGGCGCTAAAGAGAGAGGAGGGCTGAGGACCTCCTGGCAGGACGAAGGAATGAGCATCTCTGTGCTGAAAAGCGGAGGCTGCGTCTCGATGCTAAAGAGAGAGTAGAGCTAAGGACCTCCTGGCAGGACGGAGGGATGAACATCTCCGCGCTGGGAAGCGGAGGCTGTGCCTCGATGCTGAGGAGTGGAGGTTGCACCTCGACGCTAAAGAGAGAGGAGGGCTGAGGACCTCCTGGTAGGACGGAGGGAATAACATCTCCGTGCTGAGGAGCGGAGGCTGCGCCTCGAAGCTAAAGAGAGAGAGGATGACGGAGGGTTGAGAGCCCCCGTGCTGGAGAGCGGAGGGCTGAGAGCCTCGACGCTAGAGAGAGGAGGACTGAGGGCCTCCTGACAGGACTGAGGGCCTCCTGGTAGGACGAAGGAATAAACATCTCCGTGCTGAGGAGCAGAAGCTGCGCCTCAATGCTGGAGAGGGGAGGATTGAGGGCCTCCTGGTAGAACGGAGGAATGAACATCTCCATGCTGAGGAGCGGAGGTTGCGCCTCGACGGTGGAGAAGATGACGAAGGGCTGAGAACCCCCGTGCTGGAGAGCAGAGGGCTGAGAGCCTCGACGCTAGAGAGAAGACTAAAGGCCTCCTGACAGGACGGAGGAATGAACATCCCCGTGCTGAAGAACGGAGGCTGCGCCTCGACACTAAAGAGAGAGGAGGGTTGAGGACCTCCCGGCAGGGCGGAGGAATGAGCATCTCTGTGCAGAGGAGCGGAGGCTACGCCTCAACGCTAAAGAGAGAGGAGGGCTGAGGACCTCCTGGCAGGACGGAGGAATGAGCATCTCTGTGCAGAGGAGCGGAGGCTACGCCTCAACGCTGGAGAGGGGAGGACTGAGGGCCTCCTGGCAGGGCGGAGGAATGAACATCTCCGTGCTGAGGAACGGAAGCTGTGCCTCGACGCTCGAGAGAGGATGACAGAAGGCTAAGAGCCCCCGTGCTAGAGAGCGGAGGGCTAAGAGCCTTGACGCTAGAAAGAGGACAAAAGGCTTCCTGGTAGGATGGAGGAATGAACATCTCCGTGCTAAGGAGCAGAGGTTGCACCTCGACGCTAAAGAGAAATGAGCTCTTGAGGGCCAATGCATGGGCTGTGAGTCGAATCTCGTCGCTCGAGGACGAGCTGCGGGAGAGCCAGTAGCGGCTCACTGATCTATTGAACATGTGCGCCTGACCGAACCGAGAGATAAGGGCCATGCTCTTCCTGAGTGGGGCCGTCCTGATCTGCCTCTGCTGGCGAAATATGGACGTTGCGGTGGCTCGTTCAATGTCGCTTGAATTATCATAGGATCCCTTTCTAACTCTGCGGCACTGGAGGCCTCTCGAGGATTGGACGAATCGTCAAGCCTGTGAAGGCCAACGAGGCACCTTCTCTAGCACTTGCCTGAGAAAGGGTCTCAATGGCATATCTTTATCTGCTTTAGTTGGGTGGCCATTCTTTCGTGGCTGGGAGAGGCTGACAGCTTTGCCGCTTTTCTCCTCTCTTTTGGTGCTTCTGAGCACGTGTGATTCCTTTTGGTCCGGCCACCTATACTTTAACGGCTAAGCTGCAAAGCTATTGTCGCTAAGGCCCCAATCCGGCGCCTTCTTGCGCTGCACTCATTCTTCATCAGATGATGCCGTCACATCTCATGTGTTTAATGGGAAGCTCGATCCACTAAGGTGGACGTCGTCGCAAGTCCCGTGGAGCCACACAAAGGGCCAACTGGATTTTCAGGCCGTAGCAGCCGAACTCCAGGTCTAAGCCTTTGCACGGTATCGTGTCAGTGCTTGGCCCTGTTCAAGGCATCATCGCTTTTGTGCGTATGGTCCTAGCCCATGACTGTCGTTGACTGATAGTACTCTCTCCTTCGAAAGGAGGTTAGCGCACGCATGCTAAAAATCCCCTAAGGTGGCCGTTTTGTTGGGAACTCCAAGAGCCCCCAGACCTAATGCTTCAACCGCATGGGCCACTCGATGCAGGACCGAAGTTCAGATACGACCGCGTATGGGCCGCTCAGTGCGGGACCGAGGCTTAGGTATGACCGCGTGTGGGCCGCTCGGCACGGGACCGAAGTTTAGTCGCAAGCGAGTGAAGACTCGCTTGACTTAGGAGCAGTCCAGGTCGTATAATTTTATGCAGTCATGCAATCATTCGTGTGAGCAGATAATACAACTACATTTATGGAAATGTGATCCAAGCAAGCAGTACAATGCATGCAAAAGTTACCTGGATTTGGCGTGGAATCGTCGTAGGTGTTCGTCGGCAAGCGACATGTTATGCCCTCAGGATCTGCCAAAGGCTCCGAGTGCATGGTCTACGTGTACCGCTTCGGAGGGTCGTCGGGGCACTTCGTTAGGCGCCTCGACCTATGGCCCCTATCTCCGAGGGGTCTGATATTTTGCCCAGATCGGCTGGGCGACGCACGAAAAATCCTTTGATAATGCTGGCTTTCTTTGGTCGCCAAGGAGTTAAGGGGCGAAGCCCCCAGCGCTACACCTTCAGGCGGGTGTGGAGTGTTCGGGGACCATGGATCCAGTATACCCCGCTGGACAGCGAGTGCTTGTATGCTCGGGGTCGATTGTCTGTCCGCATGGCTGCCTATAGGGGGTCATCTCCATGGGAGACTTCACCTCCGGCTGATATAGCGTCTCGCACGTGTGACGTCGATACCCTTCGACCATCTTGGAGTTACAGGACGGAGCCCCCAACCATGGCTAACTGATGATGGGTCGTCGCAATGGGCGACTTTGCTCCTGTTGAGGAAACACCTCGCGCTCGAGGTGTCAATCTTCTCTATTCGTCCTATAATGAAGGAACAGAGCCCCCAGGCATGGCTACCCAGTGAGGGATTGTCGCAATGGGAGACTATGGTTCGAGTCATAGCGCTGGTTGAAACTCGAGTGCTGTCCGTCTTTATGTGAGAGATTGAGTATTGAGGGGAGACGCTAGACTTTTAGTCGTGTTCTCACAGACTGCGCCAATGTTGCGTCCCGGGTCCCAATTGTCGTACGGATTAGGGAGCCTTCGGATTCCTAGGCTGGTTGAATCTCAAGCGAGTCCAGTCTCTGTTACTATGAACTTGGAACCTGTACAACACAAATCACAAATAAGAGGTCAGAGGACAACGGGGGGCTATCCCCCGTTGACATTCCGACGCTCAAATCAGAAATCTTCCGCAATAAACGGAGGAATGCATGCTTAAGATGTGAAAATGAGAGGAATATGTGAGAGGGATGTGTTTGGAGGCCTGGGCTCCATGAATGCGCCCGCGGAGGGCAGCTTAGGGGTGCGCCTATGGAGGGCGACTTGGAGATGTCCCTACTTGGGGGTGCGTCCGCAGAAGACGGCCTAGAGGTGCGCCTGCGGAGAGCGGCTTGGTGATGTCCCTGCTTGAGGGTGCGCTCGCGGAGGACGGCTTAAAGGTGCGCCCGCGGAGGGCGGCTTGGTGATGTCCTCGCTTGGGGGTGCGCTCGCGGAGGGAAACTTAAAGATTCCCCCGCTTGGAGATGCGCCTGCGGAGAGCGGCTTAGAGGTGCGCCCATGGAGGGCGGCTTAGAGATGCGCCTACGGAGGGCAAAGCGACATGTCCGTGGACCTCGATGGCACTCGGAGACTTGGCGAAGCAGGCGGGGACGAACGTGGATCCTGTGCAGCGTCTAACTGGGTTGTATTAATGACTAACCGCAGAAGGGCCCACGAAGGCCAGACGGGTTGAACGGCCTGTCCGTAGAAGATGCTAGACGGCTTCCTCTTGGGAACCCCCATACTGCGTTCTGCCAAAGCCCTGACGCCAGCTGCTTTTCAAGGAATCCCTTTCCTTTTCTTCTTGAGAGGGGAGCAGCTGTTCGCCATGGACAGTGAGCTTTAGGCTCCTCCTGGTGCCGATTTGAAAGGAAATCGTTGGATGCCATCAGCAGGAGAGCCCTATGCTTTAGTCTACCGGAAACAATAGCAGAGGGATTGGGCACCATGGTTGGGGAAACTCTGTATCCAGCTTGGTTCGTAAGCGGCAAAAAGAGGCCAGTCGCCATTTGAAGAGCTTCGTGCCGTCTGGTGGAACGTCTGCACGCTGTCGTTGGGGGAATCATGCTCTGTTTTCACCAACGACGAGAAAGGAAAGCTAGGCCAGAGGATAGGAACGGCAGCATCAGGGTGTTGCTTTTGAGGGATTTGCTCCCTGTTTATGGACTTGTCTTTTTCTCCCCCCCCCCTTTGCTGTTCCATTTTACCCCTATTTATCGAGGGAATGGATGAAAACTTTACTGCCGAAATGAGTTCTAATTTCCTGCCAGGGGAAATTCTCCCGCCAAAATGAAACACTTCCCGCCTTGACGAAACTTCTTTGACACGCTTCAAGTTTCGGGTCGGCCCGCGATACCGGACCCATCATATGTATTATTGATATTGTTTCAATCCTTTTGATACGGATTATTTGCCAAGCATTCAGGTTATTCTTATTTTCTTTCATTTCAGAGTAGCAAGCATAACTAACTATCATGGAGGTGTTATAGAGGTTTATAGCATTGGTTGGTGGATTTGAATTAATTGTTGTATTATAAATATTTTTTTAGGTCTCACATTATAGATTTTGAGGAGGGCATTGTATCTTTTGGAGTGTGCATTGGTGATTTATTTTTCCAGAACTTATCATTATAGAGGTCTATTGTAGGGTAAGTACAATTTGGATAATATTATCATTCTACCTTTCAAGTCATTATCTGGATGATTTGTGGCTAATTATTCGGGTCATGACAGTAATATTGGTTGGCACATGGCAACAAGAGATGTCCAGTTGCCTAAAAATAGGATTTGTTGACATCTGAAGTGCTGCAAAAGTTGGAGAAACATTCAAAACTTACTAAATTGGTTGGCATGACTTAACACATTAATTAGGGGACTGGCAATGCCAAAAAAGAAAGAAAAGTAACTAATATGAAAACTAGTTAAATTAATCTATTAATTAGTAATATGAATAATTGTTTCAAGCAGAACGTAACATGCATGATGCATCATTATTTTTTTTGGGGGGGGAGGGGGGGGGGCTGTAAGATGAAGATAGTGAGTCAGCCTTAATGTAAAGGCACAATTACTCCGCATTAACCTCCCCATACAAAAAGGGACTCTTTGCAGTGTAGGAAACAGTTTGTGTATATCAAACCCTCATCAAATCCTGCAGTGCGGTAACCTTGTGCACTAAACCATACTTTTTAGAAGAAAAAGGTAATGCTCATATGAAAGATAAAAGCCATTATGTAAGGCCAACCCACACCCCTAACCTTAACAGCGAACACAACGGAAAATGCTTCAAAATTTTTTCTGCAACAGCAACGTTGGCAGCTAACATAAACTCCTCAACCATTTGATTTGCTTCTCGAATTTGATACATTCCTGGAGAAACACTTAAACACAGTTACTACACTATCAGTGAAATATAAAATGAGATAGGAAACTCAGAGCTGAGATCCAAAGGATTTAGAACTGCTGCTTTTCAGACAGAGTATAAGAAAACCTAGTTCTAGGTACAATCTTAAAAGGTTCAACAATTAAGCTTGATGGTAACAATTTTTTTAAAGCAATAGATTTCATCATAGTTCTTATTGAAAAGCATGTGTGACATGAAATACAATTTTAGTACTAGCAAGTTCTTAAACAAGCTAGAATTAATGGTCCAGAAATTATTAAACAGTGGAGAAATTGCTTTGGGCCTATTATCCAGAACATGGTAAAATTGAAGCTTATGTAACGTATAATTTGAGGCAAGTTGGTCAAACTACATAAATGCATTCAGGGTACTATATGCGAACATAAACTGCCATCAAGGTCCAGAAAAAAAAATTATCCAATGTCTATAAGACCAATTATGTCATATGGATTGGGATTTTTCTTTTTTCTTAAGCAGTTAAATCATACAAGACCAATTATGCCATATGTTATATGGATCAAAAATAGGGTATTAAAAGAATCACAAAAACAAAAAAGTAATCTCAAGTGAAAAGACGTTAAGATAGATGGCGCTAAACAAAGAAATGAACAGACCGATATTGAGCTAGAAGTAACATGTGTCAAACATGCTATGAGAATGGTAGATGGCTTCAGGCTCTTGTAAAACAGGGGCAATTATCCTAGTGAAAAAGAATGGTAGGATGAGGTTAGAGTGAATAAAACTGGAGGGTTAGGAACATGAAGACTTGGACTATTTTACAAGGATTCCACAAGAACGTCTAGAATCAAGAACAAAAAAGGAGGATTCTATATATGAAACCAAATAATGAGACTTGACCTTATTTATTCAGTTGATGTGATGCAAATGTTCTTTCACACAGCAGCAAATATGCAACCTACAGACGCACTTTGCAAATTTAATAGTCTGGTAATGCTTCAAGGTTGTGTTGGATCTGATATCAGGTAATCAGATGGAAGTCATCACAGATAAACCTAAGACAATTTAAATTGAACATCGGGTTACTGGTCCCATGTAGGTTAAGAATAATCAAAGCTGACTGTGTATGTCATGTCTCTCAAGAATAAACAAACATCCTTTTAGAACAGAACACATTTTGGATCAACATTTTCCGACCCTGAGGATAAATGTATCATAGATAGTATGCGACCAATTACCAACTTGTTTGGGCAGGTAATCACTTTCATACCTAGAGCCTTCCAAAGGTTCGAGATCAGAGTAAAAAAAGGCATGTCTAATAAAATCCTTAAGCACAAAAACACGAACAGAGGAGAGGAGAGACAGCAACAGCACAAGAATTTTTCATTGCATTGTTTGAAAAGAGACTCATTCCTATGCAGCATAAAGGGTGCATAAACTAAATTGTCAAGCACTTTGGACTGAATAACCAACCAACTAGCCAGAAAACAAATAGTAGAACCTGACTAAAGATTGTCTACTCAATCAACAGCTTTGCGAAATTCAATAGGAAAAGCAATTAGCAGACATATAAAGATGCTGCTTGTTCACGTCAAATGCAAGCTAAGCATCTTCATCAGACTAAGCTTATCTTGTGAATTATGTTTAATGCACATACAAACCCAAACCTATAATCTGAATGAGAAATCACTCAACAATTTCATTTTGACTGAGAAAATCAAATATTTTTAAACACTCAGATAGTTTTTGTCACCCGGATGAGCAATAGCAGCAAGCATGTTAGAGTCCAACAAATAACCACTTTATTCAAGTAATCCTAACCATTATTAAAGAATTTGTTTATTTCATCTCTAAATGGAAACAGCAAATGCTTCAGCCTTATTAATGTTGCAACATTCAATACAACTAGGGTAAAATTTTTCCAAGATTGGAAGATCAGGAAACAAAGCCAGATAACTTGTTTCCATTCCTGTACATAGAAAATATCCTTGGGGGCACATTTGGATGCGCCATCATAACTTTAAATGATCTTGCAAAATGATAGAACGATTAGTTCATCAAACTCAAATCCAAAAATTCTACATACTTGTTTGGTCTAAGTTGATAGTGATTTCTACAGAATTAAAACCTCTTTTGGGAGGAAAGTGGAAAAAATGTACCAGAAAATCATATAGTCCCTTTCTCATCTAATACCTTCCTATCCATTCCCTTCCTCAATCTTGCTTCTAGTTCAGCCCCGAAAAGATTCTTCCCCTACGGCCATCTGTCTCTTTCATGTTCATCCCTCTTTCTTTTTGCCACCCCAATCTACTCTCTTCCAGTCTTCCTGCACATGATCCCTGTATATCTTATTCCCTTCTGTCTTCCATCTGTCCTCCTTTATTTCTCTATCTCCCAAATCCTTTCTCTATCTCTTCCCCAACCCCATCCTCTTCTCTGCAATCTTTCTCATCTACGCCTTTTCCCCATTTCTGTCATCCATTTGATTATGATCTACTGTCTGTGTCCCTCTATCACTTGTCCTCCCCAGCTCCCAAAAATTGAATCAATCGATGGGAAGAGAACCATCAAAGAAAATGGAGATCAGCTAAAATTACATTACTTTAAGATGGAAATCAGCTAAAATTACATTACTTTCTCATGGCACATCAAATCGCACAATCCAGTTTTCAATCAACCTAACCAGACCAAAATAACAGAAAACAGCACGAGACTGGAAGCTCTGATTGCCATCAACGG
Source organism: Nepenthes alata (assembly GCA_028571085.2). NCBI lineage: Eukaryota > Viridiplantae > Streptophyta > Magnoliopsida > Caryophyllales > Nepenthaceae > Nepenthes > Nepenthes alata. The sequence continues at coordinate 5,855 of JAOVVI020003900.1, read as the reverse complement.
TGCTTCCATGGAAAGCTTTCTGATTTGGAACAGTGATGGTGTTGGTGTTGATGGGCGCTGGTATAGTGGTTTCATAATTGACTGTTGATGATTGGCCATGCAAACTTTGGAGGCTGGTGGTTGCCACAAGGATAGCAGTGTTATCAAACTTATTGACAGTGGGATTGAAATTTTGTGAGATGCAAGTTGGAGAAGGTTAATGGTAGAATAAAAGATTGAATTTACAAGACTGCTGACTTATAAACTTTAATAAACCAAACACTGAAATGTACAAATCAAAATCTTTAGGTTTTATCTTCAAATTATGGTTTTTAAACGATGCATCCAAATGCACTCTAAAGGAAGGAATAAGGAGAGGGAGAGGGAAAGCACTAGGATAACTTCACCTTGTTTGTGAGCTCTAGTGAGGGGAGGGAGGGAAAGTGAAAATTTCCACTTTTCACCTCCTTTGATAAAGAGTTGAGCTTGGGAGTGAATGGATAAGTATCCACTCTCATTCACTCCCATTCCCCTTGTAAAACAACACCCAAACAAGTCACTTAAGTGCAAACTTAGGAGTCATTTGGCTAAATACTACACCTAATGATCTGCTTGAACATTTAGTGTGTCAATGCCTTCGTTCAGTTTGAAGGATGTGGACTTGCGAGATTTCGCTACCATAATTAGGGGCTTAACATTTTGAAATCTTTATTCTCTATAACGAGCCGTACATCCCGAAAATGATAATTCATAGGTCTATCCAAGGGAAGAATGTAAGATTTACACAGATCACTGTGGATCCCATTGGCAAAGAATTACCAGACAGCAACATTGTCTTCATTAAGCAGAAGCACAAGCTCAAATATCCACACCAAATTGAAAATTTTAATTCAAGCAACCTCAAATTAAATTCTGAATTGAGATAAGGTCAGTAAATTTTTTTTATATAACAGTTCATGAATTATTTCCTAGAGTTTCTTTAAAGAGGAGACAAGGTAATACATACCAATATCAAGTGGATCATGAGTTTCAGTATCAATTTGAAACTTCACCTCAGCGGAAGCAAGAGTCAGGGCTCCTCTATCAATACGCCTATTCCTCATTATCTACAAAATTTGATGTGGGGATATTCATACTGGCAAGCCAAACAAACAATAGCAAGCATACACGAAGATGTGTACAAAATGACAGCAACAGAAAACAAAGCATGTGTACCTTTGCTAAGGCATTCATATTTCGCAGATCTGTTGTGAGGGGATCCATCAAGCGACTGAAAATAAAATTTTGATCAATAGATGTCAAAACAAGCATAATGGTCAAAAACAAAAATTAAGAAAATTATAAAAAGACACAAGATGAAAGGGGAAAAATTAATATAGCAAGCCATAGAAGGTCTCTGTTGGGACCAGCAAAAAATCTTAAGCCCATCAACTAGGCCTACAGATACAAAAGGAAGGTCCAAAAGCATATGGAACTGATCAACCGTAAGTGGGCCCAAAGGAGGCCCAAAGTAGTAGAGCACCAATGAAAAAGAGCATGGCCCAAAGAGGCCCAACCCAATGGATCAAGACCCGTAAAGGACCCTTGGGGCCAAAGCCAGAACGAAATCTGGGAAATGCAATCCAGCCGGTCAGATTACCTAATGGTTAAGGTTTAAAATCCAGTCCATGTCCAAGAAGGTGAACACCACCAAGCTAGAGTGACCACTTGAAGGGTGTCGGGTTGAATTGCCAATTGGTCAACCAACTACATACCCATAACAATTCAGCTTTCTAGGCGATCAACTCTCCACTGGACATGATCGGCACAATCCAGTACCCATCAATACCTCTCCCCACGATTCAAAACATGCAAGGTTGTTGCTGTGGTCAGCAACCAACCAACTTCTTAGAATGTGACTTATAACTTCACAATGAGAAAACTGCATCAAGGCTATAGTGGCTATAAATATTCACCTCCTCGCCATGGAAGGGGGATTGAATGTTCGACAAGGGAAAAAGGAGATTTATCAAAAGAGACAACCTTAAAACATCCTAGTCTTTAGAAGATCAACTTGACCCCAAAGGTTGCCTGAAAATTCTTAGCCTATGAATAAAGAGGTACCGAGCCCGTCATCCAAACACCTCAGCCTCCTCAAAAAATACATAACCCAGTCCTTTACATTCATCTATCTCTATCTCCTTCACTCTGTCTCTTCCCCTAACTTCAATTGTTGGGTCTAATAAACTGACTTAAATGTCTTGGTCTGTGATGTGCAAGATCTAAATTAAAAGATTTATAAGTCCGATTTGGAATCTCTGAAATCTAACCCAAATTCTCATATGTGCATCACGGGCTTCATCTGTGGGAACAAGTTGATCAACTTGCTCCTCACAAAAGCAAAAAACACACACAATGATCCACTGATCGTCTGCCATGGTGAACAATAGAGGAAATAGCCAATCAAATCAACTTCCTAGCAATGTTCTCTCACATAACGCCCATCCAAACAATGACAACCAACGAAGCACTCATTCACCACCATCACCAAACATTGGAGCAACGGCTACCCAACTCCATGAAATATCCTAGATGCTGAAGTCCCTTTGGACAAATTTAAGGACCAGCCACCTCAGGTTGAAATCCCCCTATCTAACATATCGATCACAAAGAGAAGGTCAAAGAAAAAGAAAGTCGCCTCCAAAAAGGCATAGACTAGGCCCCAAGTTGCTAATGGTCCGCAAGGTGCACTATCAACCCATCCCCTCGCACCTTGAAGGTTTGTTTAAACTTCAGAGGCAAGGAATAAACCCGAGAAATGTGGAATCCCTGATTTGTGCTGGATTCCGAACAACATTCTCACCAAGAGAAAGGATCCTACAGCAACATTCCATATACCCTTCCAGCTAGACAAATTCCAGGCATATCTGTCAATTACTCGAGATGTAAAGAGAATAGCTTTCACAACTGAGGTGGATGAGAGGATGAAACGAATAGAGAAGCAAGTCTTATGGGCGGATGCCACCAATCATACAGCCTAACTGGGCTGCCCCCCGTTTACCTCCAACATTAGGAGGCATGCCCTCCACAAAAAATTCAAGATGTTAATACTGGAATCATATAATAAAAGTGCTAATCCAATGGATCAACCTAACCACTTCCGCACCATGCTCAACATACAAAGGATGCCACCATATGTTTTTGTTTCCCTTTAACACAAAAGGGAGATGCCTTGATTTTATTCTATAGGTTAGGACAAGGCTCCATCATAATCTTTCAGGAACTAATAGATCAGTTCTTATCCCACTTTGCCTCCAATAGAAGGGAAAAAAACAACCCTAACATCTCATCAGGGTCAAACAGGCTCCCGACGAAAGCTTCAACTGCTTCCTTGGTCAATTCAATGCAAAGGATTGCAACATCTCAAAGCTCATCGGTGACGTGAAGCAAAATGTCTTTCTGATAACTATTCAACTTAGCGACTTCTTCAAGACACCAGTCCAACAAGACCCCAAGACATTCTTGGAGATAGAGGCAATCACCCAAGCAAATATTGCGTCGGAAGAAGCTAACGACACCAAAAGGCCAGAGCACCCAGATTATGGGTCTCACCTGGCTCAATTTGGAGGTGTGAAGCAAAGGAACAACAACAGTGGACCTAACCAAGATTTACTGAAGCGACAAAGAATTGGATAGGATACTCATCAAACATTCAAGTTGTTGTACCTCACACCCCTCATTTATACCCGGGCCAATGTGCTAATGCAAATCCATAATAAAAAGTTCTCGAAGTGACCCAAGCTGATCAAGAACCCGAAAGGAGAAGGTTAGTTAAAATATTGTCTCTACCATCAATATCCGGGTTACAGTACTAAAGACTGCAGGACCCTGCAAAAAAATAATGAAGCCTCAATCCAGTAGAAAATACCTCAAGAAAAACCTACAGAACCCCGAAACCACCCAGAAGAAGAATAACAACGACAAAGATCCAACCGAACAACCACGCAATCGAGAGGTTGCAAAAGTCATCAACATGGTATCCACTAGATCAGTTGGGGCAACAGCTCGAGCATTTGGATGAAACTTCCCCTAGCAAGAGACTACCCCCAGGAACGAATCTTTATTAATAATGGAAGCCATAGAATTATTCTATTTTGATGCGTTCATAAAATTAAGACTAAAATTCCATCAGATGGACCCGCCCAACAGCCTTTCGTACAGTCTAAAAAATGAGCCGGTCCAAGTAAAGAAAATCATACGCTTAAAGGTCACAATGAAAACACATCCTAAGATAGCCTCCCATCTATTGACTTTATTGGTGGTAAACCTACCTTCGATCTATAATGTCATTTTTGGCCAGCCGTGTCTAGCCACATTTGAAGCAATAACTTCCATCCCACATTTAAAGATAATATCTAGAACTAAAAGTGGTGTCGGAGAAATGAAAGGAAACTAGGTCACAGGGTAGAGCATTTACTTAACCATATCAATGACCAAACTCCTCCTCAACCCATCGATGAGTTTGACCTCAGGGACAAAGCTTCCTTGCGACAAAGTGAACCAGGCAAAATGCCGATCAGAATTTCTCTGGATACAAATAACCCGAATAAATATCTCCAAATTGGGTCATCTTTTGATCAAGATCTAAAAGAAAGCATGACCAATTTTCTACCGAACAACTTGTGCATCTTTGTGTAGGCACTGGTGAATATATTCGAAATTCCAATGGAGATGATATATCACAAGTTAGGTCTCATCCCTAGCCATAAACCTGTTCGACAAAAGAGGCAAAACTGTTTTGCAGAAAAACTAGTAGCAGTACGTGAAGAGGTCAAGAATTCAACTAATGCCGGATTCATTGAAGAGATCCAATATCCAAATTGGTAACCTAATATTATCCAATTAATAAAAAACAATAGGAAATTAAGAATGTGCGTCAACCTTACAGATATAAATAAATCATATCCTAAAGACAGTTTCCCGCTTGCTAGGATTGACTAATTAGTGGACACAACCTACTTAGGACACAAACGAATCGGGTGGACCTAGAAGATAAGAAGATGACCTTATTCATGACAGATCAAAGCACTTACTATTATAAAACAATACCCTTCAGCCTGAATAATGTTGATAGGACATACCACACGCCCGTAACCAAGATGATGGAGTGACAAATCGTCAACAACATGAAAGCATGCACGGATAACATGCTAGTCAAGAGCATACATGCCAGTAACCACGTAAAAGACCTAACAAAGACCTTCAATGTGCTATGAACTTGCAAAATAAAGTTGAACCCAACCAAGTGCATATTTAGGGTCACGTTGGGTAAGTTCCTGAGTTTCATAGTTTCTCAATATGGAATTTGAGCTAATCAAGAGAAAATAAATACCTTCATGGATATTAAGCCACTGAGGACGATCAAAATATTCAAAGCCTTGAGAGGAAACAATATGAATAGATTTTGATGGATGGATAACACCACAGTCTCGGAATAACAAGTCACGAACCCTCAAGTGCTCCCTTCGGCACAAGACCACCTCAGTGAACCCTCCATGTTGATGGGCCGTCATGTTAAATGAGTAGTGGAGCAAGAATAATCCTACCTTCCCTCGAAGGTATAGAGCTCAAATACTCCGTCACATTTGGATTCCCGACAACTTATAAGGTGGCCAAGTATGAAGCTTTATTGACTGATTTGAAACTGGCTAAGAAGTGTTCTATTATAAACATCAACAGCCACAGCAACGCCAAGTTGGTGCTTAAACAAGTGCTGGTCAATTTCAAAGCCAATCCTCTTGATTTGACCAAGTACCCCTGTAAGGTGGCCAAGTATGAAGCTTTATTGACCGATTTGAAACTGGCTAAGAAGTGCTCTATTATAAACATCAACAGCT
>JAOVVI020003899.1:0-18369 GCA_028571085.2 Nepenthes alata | reverse complement strand
ATGAGATAAAAGGCTTGTTATTGTTGTTGTATTATAGTATTTTGCTCAGCAAATCTGCATATGGTGGACAATTGGTCCCCCTTTCTCTGATATGTGCTTCAACTTCTCAATATGTCGTGCATTGCACATGCATACATGTGTATAAAAAACAGCAGCATATATTGTGTTCGTACGAATTGACAATAATATATCTATGCAAATTATTATATATTTGTTTTCCTTACAAAAGTTTTCCAGAAATCGGATTAGACATTCTGTCATTAGAGAAGGTCCAATCAATGGGTTTGTCAAACTAGTTATCTACTTTCCGCATAAGTACCACTGATTTATTGAGACTAAAAAATACGACGAGAATAAAAGTAACCAAACCGTAATACATTTTAAAAATGTACTAAAATAATATATCCAACCTTGACGAAGAATGGAACTTGACTCAACTAGAAGCGAATCTCTTCCTCTTCTCGTTTTTCATCTTTCTTTCTTGTGAAGCACTCCTCGTATTGAAATTGCTCTCAAAGCTGTTGTGTTACTCATGTCGCTCATATAGATTTCTCTTTTGCTTCTGCTAATCCTAAAATCACATCAGGCACAACTTTATGCCTGTTTTGGCACACGTGAACTCCCCATGTGCAACAAGCATGACTCTCCTATGGGCAATCCACGCATGTGCCTTTATGTGCTAGTCCCACTAAAATTGACGCACAACCATCTATCGTACGCCTACTAGGCGTATATAGTACTTGTTTACTAGAAGTGTCTTTCACTTAATTGCTTCTGGGATGAACCTCGTGTGATCTCTACTGACTCTTGTTGCTCGATTGATTTTTGCATAAACCTCTGATAACTTCCGGTGACCACTTTCACTTGATTGACCCTCGACCGATACTTAGTCAATTTTCATACAAAACATTGTGCGACCCTTCAGTATCCTTTGTTACTTAGACGACCATTGATTGACCCTTAACCGTCCTTTGTATGAATATCGTGTGAACCTTCAACGTCTTTTATTTCTCAGATAACCCTGATCTACTTTCATTGACCCTTGCACGAACATCGTGCTATCCTTGTTTGAATTTTTTGCTTGAGCTTGCCATGTGTGAATATCGTACATATCTAGATGCCCCGTTCATTTGTTGTGGTACTTATAAAAAAGTAACTCAAAGTCCACCACAAAGTTATAAGATAGATAAGAAAAAGAGAGAGATTAATGTCCCCAAAGAGGACCATTATCCATACATAAGCTGACCTTGGACCAATGACTCATAGTTTCACTAGACTTTGAGTTGCCCTACCAATCTAGTGATTGCCTAGCTGGGTTTAATGCATCCTTAATTCAGAAAGACACCCCACCCTCTACTGGACTTGTCTTTGCTTGTTGACGTCCAAATTGTGCCACACACATTCCCCCACCATTTTTGTTTTGCTTGTTTTTGAAGGGAGGAGAGGGGGGATGAAATTTTGGGACTTGCATTATCCACTTAAACTTTCAAACCTTCTTTGAAAGAAGAGCCTTATTTAATTGGACAAGATGCCAAATATTTAAACCAACTTGTGACTTGTTCAATTGCCTTTTGTGTAGGAGACAAGCTTGGTGATGTCCTCCTTGCCCTTCTTGATAGAAATTTCTTTAAACGCCTTAACAAAGGACCTGTTAAGGGGCATAAACTAGCTTTGTTTTGGAATCCTGTGCTTTCGATGGGTGTCTAATTCCTCTTTGTAGAAAAATACTACTTTTCCCGTTCATTAGTTCTCCCACTCCTTTGAACATTGTCCTGCCCAATCTTCAGTTCCCTTATAGCTGGCAAGAAGGATAGAAAAAGAAACAGGTAAAGTGCAACGGTGATGACAGAAAAAGAGACAAGTGCAACAGTGATTTTAATAACGACATTGACAGTGAACTATCATGCTTTTGAAATCGACCTTCCCTTATTGATTTGTTTTCCTTGCTTTGAATCCATATCTTTTTCAACAAGCTATTGCCACAAGAGAGAAATGTGTGCATATGGAAGATTGCCGTTGATGAGGCCATTACTAAACCAAGTTATGTTGTCTGCAGATGAGAGAGCAATAATTGAAACCTTTTGTAATAACGAAGAAAAAATTTATACTATGTTTGGTTTGTGTGACTTATTAATGAGGGTAATTAAAGCCTTTAGACATTAAAAGATTAAGTTTGAGGATGGATATTTAATATTTTTGTCCAATAGCCATTTCTTGGTTACTGTTCCATAGGTTGCTCTTGAAGTCTGTAATGATCACAGTCTCACCTCCCCTGCCCCCTCATACCATTCTCAACCAAAAAAATAAAAAAAGTCTGCAGGCATCTCATGCTAAAAAATTAAGCATTATAGAAATAAAAATATTAGATTTTAGATATTAAGATAGATGACAATATTAAGATAGATGAGTGAGTTTACACTAAAGATAAAATAAAGAATAATGACATTATTAAATGTTTAGAATTTACACCTACATATGATAAGATGAGATATAAATGTTTAAAGTGGTTTGGAAAAGTAAAACGTAAACTAAAGATAGCATATGTAAGAAAATGTGAGTTAGATGTGATTAGAGGAAAAAAAGAAGAGGTGGAAGTAAGGTAATTTAAAATAACATGATAAAAATGATTTATTTTTGGAGGATTATATTAAATCCAGTAGAATGACAAAAACGAATTCATATAGTTAACATTTATTAATGAGATAAAAGGCTTGTTATTGTTGTTGTATTATAGTATTTTGCTCAGCAAATCTGCATATGGTGGACAATTGGTCTCCCTTTCTCTGATATGTGCTTCAACTTCTCAATATGTCGTGCATTGCACATGCATACATGTGTATCAAAAACTACTGCATATATTGTGTTTGTACGAATTGACAATAATATATCTATGCAAAATATTACATGTTTGTTTTCCTAATAAAAGTTTTCCAGAAATTGGATTAGACATTCTGTCATTAGAGAAGGTCCAATCAATGGATTTTTCAAACTAGTTATCTACTTTCCGCATAAATACCACTGATTTATTGAGACAAAAAAAGCAAGATCTTTTTAAATGAGAATTGAGATTGTGAAAGTCACAATAAACAAGATTAATTAAATTTGGGGTTTAAAAATAGAAATGAGATTTGCAAAAAAATTAATAAAAAAAATACGCTTGAGGTTTGGAGTTGGTATTTAAATAAAAACTCTATTAGAAAATAATTAATAAATATTATTTTTTTGGATTGTATTTTTATTTTAGGTATTATTTTATATTTTTGTCATTATAGTGATGATGGTGTATATTTTATTTTTAGGTGTATATTTTATTTTTGGCATATGTTTTTTTACCGTTGTATTTACGTGGGTATTTCACGCGTATAAATACACACCCCCACTGTTTTGTAATTATTCGATCGTAGTGAAATTAAATGCGCATTCTTTGCACTCAGTTCTTCATCCTTTCCAATGCTCCGTCCCTTTTGATGAAGGAAATCCGATTCCTTTCCTGAGTTCACTTCGTCGCCTTCCTCATCTTCGTCTTCCCCTGTTCTTCGATTCGGTTTTTGTTTCTTACAAACTCAGCAATTTGTCAGCCAATTCTTGAAAAAGGAAGCTTGAGAGTTACATTCATTCACTATGACATTCAAAAAGTGATTAAATCTAACAGTAAGAAAATATGGATAACACGGGCACTTCATTTGGGAACATGCATAGCCTTGAACTTAATTAGTATGTTCACGAGTCTAAACTTCTACCCCTATCTCATCTATCATTTTTTTTTTGGTTTACAAGGTTAAAAACCATCAAAGGCTAAGGGTGAGATTCAAAACCGCATCAAACATAGACCTGTAGGGATCAAGCTCTAACTTTACTACCGTTAAGCCTCCTAGCTAGTCTATCTTCATCACCACATCAATAAACACACATTTGAATTTTTATTTTGAATGGTACTCTCTCCTTTCTCTAAACACTAAACAAACTGAACTTTTTCCAAGATTTTTACACGTAGATTTCTCAATTCTTGCTCAAATAGATCTGTCTCCGTTTGTTTCAGTGGACAATCTGCAGCATGACAATTTGGTTGATAGGAACTACTTTGTTCCAATTCCCATTAAACTTTTATAATGTTGTAGACATGCCACAACTTGCTGTGATACGTTATTTTGAATTCATCACTGAATTTATTTGCACTAAATTTTGTGTCATAGACACCCATATTGATCTCTCTCTCTCTCTCTCTCTCTCTCTCTCTCTCTCTGAGTCCTAGTTATTGTTTGGTCTTTAAAAACCTTCTTTGAAGACAAGTAATGTTTCAATGATACTACCTTGCTCTTCTCGTTCTGCAAATGCGTCTTGTATCTGTAAATTCGTTGTTGATTGATGACACTAATGCTCTTCTCTACTTTTCAGGTAGAGAAGACAAAGCAAAGATTTAAGCAGGTAATGAGTCTTCTATATTTCTAACATATCCAAAGTAAAACATATTAGCAATTGGTTGGTGGAACTTGCATACTATTTACTGCAAAAATACTTTTCTGCAAAGCTAGCAAATTCTGCTGTATAAGGTATAGGTAAAAAGTTCACAATTTGCGGAGCAAAGTTTGTTTTGAGGGGAAAGTTAATCCATGTTCTGCTTCAGTTGAGTACATAATTGGAGGTGTAAACTTCATAATCCACCTGCTTTAGATCTACAGATACATTTTCTATACTGTATAAGTGTCACATTTCTATCAGTGGAACTCCATTAAGAAAGATTCTGCATTGCCCAGATATCTAAGTTTTTTTCTCTCTTTTGGGGCAAAAATTGTAGGAAGTTAAACATCTCTAATAGTTGGCCACCTTTATCTGTTGCTGCTGATAGTTGTGTGACCCTAAGACTTAAGGTCGATGAGTGCTTAACATGGATAAAAATATCGGCATCACTATTGTATTAGCTGTATTTGATGATACATATTTGTATACAATGTCTCAGAAACGAAAAAAAATTTTAAACACAGACCTAGGGATGAATATAGGATGATACTTTGAATATCGTATGATATGCAACCGATAAAATTGTATTTGTACAATGTTATTGTATTGGAAAATATTGATTTCAAAGGGCCTGATTCCTGTATATGACCAGATATTTACATAATGGATGATATCTCAATGCATGGGGGTTATGATGGCCTGGATTAACTGCTTCGGAGCTTGCCTTATTAAGTCTTTAACATCCATTATCTTGAAGCCTGCCACTGCTGAAAATGATTGGAACTCCCTTTAGTTAATTAGGTTGAAACTGAGGGCATTGTGGTGGGTTCTTGCCCTGGTCAATGGGAAATGCTTAAACATTAAGGCATACAAGAATTTTTTTTACTTTATAATTTACAAATATCATTCTAAATTTTATGAATTTGATGAAAGTAAGTTCAATTTTAAAATACAAAAAGCTGAATGAATGGGTGGGATTTTGTGGGGAAAAAGTATTTTCCATCCAAAAATTGTATGCCATCACTATTTCTCCTTCTGTTCTCTTCATTTGTTCTCTCAAACAGTGAGGTTGGAAGACTAAAAATGTCTCCTAATAGGCATTAAATCTGCACTTAGAAGATGGTGGAAAACATACGATTTTTTGTTATGAAGATAATGGAAATGAAATGAGAGTTCTTAAGCCAGTGCTGTTATTGCAGTGTTGTTTTTTATTTGTTTTCTTTTGGTTTCCAATCCTAGCGGGGGTGGGCAGTGACTTGACAGGAAAACACACAATTAATATGTCAAATATCAGCTGATATATATAGATATATTGGCCGATCAGAGTTAGAGAAGTGGACAAATATGCCACTATTCTTTTTAACAAGTCATTGTTAACCAAATGTATAGTTAAGAAAACAATAATAACAGCTGCAAATTTAAAATATTGCTTGATATTTTTGATATTGGCTGACATTTTTATCGCTTGTAGTCGTGTTTTGCAAAACAAAAAATTTTTTTTGTGTTCGATACAAACACGGAGAGTCTCATGTGGCCACAATTGATATTTTTCAAAATTTCCTCAAACCGATGATGATAAATTTGCAACATCTGTTGTCATGTCATTCACCAAATTCTAAACCAAGGAAAGACAGACTTCTATGTTTGCTTATCTATGCAGCTTATGGAGAAAGTGATCCCAGTTGTTGAGAAAAGGAGACCGGCATGCGTGCTTAAGCGAGTCCGTTCCGTGCAATGGTAGATCATCGAGTTCCTACTGACCGTGCAAAATGAGCAATCTCGTCGAGAAATAATCTCAGCGATTGCTTCTGTGCAGTGATCGTTGGTCGTGCAGAGCCGAGTGCAATCAAATTCACAGTTTGATCATGATTCCAAGGCGCCACTGCAGGTAATAGAACCACTATCCAAATAACATTAGCCTTGTAATACACAAGGCTGTTATCAGCTATATATGTGTGAGGAAAACTTACCATGTTTCAGCAGTGCAAGAGAGCAAGAAATGGTGTAATTATCACTACCTTAATAAAAAAGGTATAATTTGGCCTCTAATCACAGCTCCCCTTCTGCTATATGTGACTTCTCTGCTCATTTTTTACGTGATTCAACACAAATACACTCTCTTTAGTGATAATTAATTGTACACAATGAAGTTTCTAATGATTAAACTCGACATGTTTGACTGATAAGACTATGATAGGACGCCAAAATAATTAATAAAAAACTTAAATGATAGGTTAAATTTCAAGAATAATTTTATATTTAAACAAGTATGATTCTTTAAATTTTTTTTTTAAAAAAATTCTATAAATATAAATAAAATCACATTATTATATGATATTATTAATATATAAATATATTGTTATTTTTAAAGTATGTGCTTGATTCAATAGGCATTGTAATATTTTATAAATTTGTTATAAATAAAATTACATATGAAACTCTTGAATATTGAGTAATTTTTATATGTGGATCTGTCATTTACTATAATAACATGCAAGACAAAATGCACATAAATTTAAGAAGCACATCCACTAACTTTGTGGAAGGGATCATGTCTAATGTTTCACTACAGACTAATCTATTTTTTGGGTTAATTTTCATTTAGCTAGTGTAACAGCAATGCATTTTATCAAAAAAAAAAAAAAAAACTTTATTTCAAATCGAAATTACACCAATTATTCGATTTCCAACTCCCATTTTCGTTCAAGATGAAGACCACAAAATGACATAGATAGTGGAACAAGAAATAATAAGTTTTGATTTAATTGTCAAATTATAAAAAACCATAATAGTACAATTTGTAGGGGAGAAAATTAAAGCTCCAAAGTAAAATAACCTTGGTCAAATTATAAAGAACCTTCGTCATCCTTTCACTAGGCGAAAAAATATGCTAAATTAGCAATTATTACAAGACAGACAAAAAAAGTTGATACACGGTGACATATAATACAACATACAGTTTAATAAGTACTCACAAACAAATATTAACTCAACGGCCTCATTGATTTCATTTCTTCTTTCCAGTTGCTTTTTATCTTCCTTCTAGATGCCTCCAAATCAAGATATGATTGCCAATGCATGAAATATCACTGCAATTTGAAAAACATTCAATCAGAAAATCTCATTTTTTGAGTAAAAAATGAAAACCGTGGTCTACAACTTCAACCTGAATCCTAACCGCGGAGACCTACACTAAAGATTGTAACCTAACCTCTAACACATAAGACCAAACCCACTAAGAGTAACAGTACAACATATTTAAAAATAAAACCCATAAAAGTTTAAAAGTTGTAGGTGTAAAGAAAAACGTACCTCGGAAGTTTTACAAGTGTAAAAGAAAAATCACTTACCGTGTCCCTTTGTTCTTAACGCCACCTGTAAATTCATTATCATCATCAAATAACAGTAAATATTTCATACACATGTCTAATTCAAAATATTTTACATATATACCAACATTTTGAAAGCACTCGAGCCCCTCTCAAAAGTCCTCCGCTGCGAAATCCGTGAAAGAAAGCTAGCCATAAGTTGCCCTCTGCCTATAAATTCTGAAGTTAATGACACAACTTTATCAAATTTTACATAACTTTTAAAATAAATATTGAAAGTTACTAATATAAATGGTGGCTTACCTATTTTATATGTGATCATCATCCCAAAAAAATCGCTCGATTTTTTTTTCAGGGCCGAAAGATACACAGCCTGCAGCTAGACAATTGTTGACTTGTTATTTACAGACCACTAAGTTTATAGGCAACGATTTGGGTAAAATACTCAGACACAATCACACATTCTCACCTCTCCAGCATTGTCTTCTGTACCACTCAGTTTCGATTATAATCTCATCTCTTTGCTTTGTCTTTTTTCACGGCTCTCTGAATTTATATATAAATCTCGAATGTTAAGGTTGTTATCCTGAAATAACTGTACGTTATTAACAATATATGCGAAATGAACGCTATCCTAATTTATTTGAGGACAAACCAGTACACATACCTAGGCATTTTGAATAAAAATTTGAGGATTTTCGTGAAGCCTTCATCCTCCAAGTCAAAGTTCATATCCTGGAAGCGCGATTATGCAGCTATAGTCAATGTGAATTTTAAAATTGCACAAAGGCACTACAAAAGGATTAAAATTCGTACCTATCAAGGGCGTACGATCGTGACGATTTAGGTCTCTAGGAATCTTTAAAGAACCTTCGTCATCCTTTTACTGGGCGGGGAAACACGCTATATCAGCAATTATTACAAGACAAACAAAAAAAGTTGATACGTGACAACATATAATAACATACATCTTAATAAGTACTCACAAGCAATCATTAGCTCAATGGCCTCATTGATTTCATTTCATCTTTCCTGCTGCCTTCTGTATTCGTCCGAGATGCCTCCAAATCAATATATCATTGCCCATGCATGAAATATCAATGCAATTTGAAAAGGTTTCAATCAGAAAACCTCATTTTTTGAGTAAAAAATGAGAATCGTGGTCCACAACTTTAACCCGAATCCTAACCGCGGTGACCTACACCAAAGATTGTAACCTAACCCCTAACACATAAGACCTAACCCACAAAGAGTAACAGTACAACACATTTAAAAATAAAGCCCGTAAAATTTTAAAAGTTATTGGTGTAAAGAAAAACGTAGCTTGGAAGTTTTGCAAGTATAAAAGAAAAATGACTTACTGTGTCCCTTCGTCCTTAACACCACCTGCAAATTCAATATTATCAACAAATAATAGTAAATATTTTGTAAACATGGCTAATTCAAAATTATTTTATATATATACCAACATTTTGAAAGCACTCGAGCCCCTCTCTGAAGTCCTTCGCTGCGGAATCCGTGAAAGAAAGCCAGCCATAAGCTGCCCTCTGCCAATAAATTTTGAAATGAATGACACAACTTTATCAAATTTTACACAACCGTTAAAATAAATATTAAAAGTTACTAATATTAAGGGTGGCTTACCTTTTTTATATGTAATCATCATTCCAAAAAAACAGCTCCATTTTTTTTCAAGGCCAAAAGATACACGGCCTGCAGCTAGACAAGTGTCGACATGTTATTTACTGACCAATAATTTTATAGGCAACATTCTCACCTCTCCAACATTGTCTTCTGTACCACTCAGCTTCGATTACAGTCTCATCTCTTTGCTTTGTCTTCTTCCACGGCTCTCTGAATATATATATATATCTCAAATGTTAAGTTTGTTATCCCAAAATTACTGTACGTTATTAACAATATATACGAAATGAACGCTATCCTAATTTATTTGAGAACAACCCAGTACACATACCTAGGCGTTTTGAATGAAATTTTGAGGATTTTCGTGAAGCCTTCATCCTCCAAATCAAAGTTCATATGCTGCAAGCGTGATTATGCAGCTATAGTCAATGTAATTTCAAAATAGTACAAATGCACTGCAAAAGGATTGAAATTCGCATCTATCAAGGGTGTACGAACGTGACGATTTAGGTCTCTAGGAATCTTTAAATAACCTTCGTCATCCTTTCACTAGGCGGGAAACCACGCTAAATGAGCAATTATTACAAGACAGAAAAAAAATTGAGACGCGGCGATATATAATATAACATACAGCTTAATAAGTACTCACAAGCAAACATTAGCTCAACGGCCTCATTGATTTCATTTCATCATTTCAGTTGCCTTCTGTGTTCCTCCCAGATGCCTCCAAATCAAGATATCATTGCCCAGGCATGAAATATCAATACAATTTGAAAAAAATTTCAATCAGAAAACAACATTTTTTTAGTAAAAAATGAGAACAGTGGTCCACAACTTCAATCCGAATCCTAACCGTGGCGACCTACATCAAAGATTGTAACCTAACCCCTAACACATAAGACCTAACCCACTAAGAGGAACAGTACAACACATTTAAAAATATAGTCCATCAAAGTTTAAAAGTTGTTGGAGTAAATAAAAATGTACCTTGGAAGTTTTACAAGTGTAAAAGAAAAATAACTTACCGTGTCCCTTCGTCCTTAACACCACCATCAAATTCATTATTATCATCAAATAACAGTAAATATTTCATACATAAGTCAAATTTGAAATTATTTTACATATATACCAACATTTTGAAAGCACTCGAGCCCTCTCATATGTCCTCCGCTGCGAAATCCGCAACGGAAAGCCAGCCATAAGCTGCTCTCTGCCAATAAATTTTTAAATTAATGACATAACTTTATTAAATTTTACACAACCGATAAAATAAATATTAAAAGTTACTAATATCAAGGGTGGCTTACCTTTTTTATATGTGATCATCATTCCAAAAAAATCGCTCCATTTTTTTTCAATGGCCGAAAGACATACGGCCTGCAGCTAGGCAAGTGTCGACATGTTATTTACAGACCACTAAGTTTATAGGCAACAATTTGGGTAAAATACTCACACACAATCACACATTCTCACCTCTCCAGCATTGTCTTCTGTACTACTCAGCTTCGATTATGTTCTCATCTCTTTGCTTTGTCTTCTTCCACGGCTCTCTGAATTTATATGTAGATCTCGAATGTTAAGGTTGTTATTCCGAAATTACTGTACGTTATTAACAATATATACGAAAGAAACGCTATCCTAATTTATTTGAGGATAACCCAGTAAACTTACCTAGGCGTTTTGAATAAAATTTTGAGGATTTTCGTGAAGACTTCATCCTCCAAGTCAAAGTTCAAATGCTGCTAGCGCAATTATGCAGCTGTAGTCAATGTGAATTTCAAAATTGCACAAAGGAACTACAAAAGGATTGAAATTCGCACTTATCAAGGGCGTGCGAATGTGACGGTTTAGGTCTCTAGGAATCTTCAAAGAACCTTTGTCATCCTTTCACTTGGCCGGGAAACACGCTAAATCAGAATTTATTACAAGACAGAAAAAAAAACTGATACGCGACGACATATAATATAACATACAGCTCAATAAGTACTCATAAGCAAGCATTAGCTCAACGACCTCATTGATTTCATTTCATCTTTCCAGCTGCATTCTGTCTTCCTCCCAGATGCCTCTAAATCAAGATATCATTGCCCATGCATGAAATATCAATGCAATTTGAAAAGGTTTCAATCAAAAAACCTCATTTTTAGAGTAAAAAATGAGAATCATGTTCCACAACTTCAACCCGAATCCTAACCGTGGTGACCTACATCAAAGATTGTAACCTAACCCCTAACACATAAGACCTAACCCACTAAGAGTAACAGTACAACACATTTAAAAATAAAGCCCGTAAAAGTTTAAAAGTTGTTGGTGTAAAAAAAATGTACCTTGAAAGTTTTGCAAGTGTAAAAGAAAAATGATTTACTGTGTCCCTTCGTCCTTAACGCCACCTGCAAATTAAATATTATCATCAAATAACAGTAAATATTTCAAACGCATGCCTAATTCAAAATTATTTTACATATATACCAACATTTTGAAAGTACTCGAGCCTCTCTCTGAAGTCCTTCGCTGCCGAATCCGCGAAAGAAAGCCAGCCATAACCTGCCCTCTGTCAATAAATTTTGAAATTAATGACATAACTTTATCAAATTTTACACATCCGTTAAAATAAATATTAAAAGTTACTAATATCAAGGGTGGCTTACCTTTTTTATATGTGATCATTATCCCAAAAAAACCGCTCCATTTTTTTTCAAGTGCCGAAAGATACACGGCTTGCAACTAGACAAGTGTCGACATGTTATTTACAGACCACTAATTTTATAGGCAACGATTTGGGTAAAATAGTCACACACAATCATACATTCTCACCACTCCAATATTGTCTTCTGTACCACTCAGCTTCGATTATGGTCTCATCTCTTTGCATTGTCTTCTTCCACGGCTCTCTGAATTTATATATAGATCTCAAATATTAAGTTTGTTATCCCAAAATTACTGTACGTTATTAACAATATATATGAAATGAACGCTATCCTAATTTATTTGAGGACAACCCAGTACACATACCTAGGCGTTTTGAATGAAATTTTAAGGATTTTCGTGAAGCCATCATCCTCAAAGTCAAAGTTCATATGCGGCAAGCGCGATTATGCAGCTATAGTCAATGTGAATTTTAAAATTGCACAAAGGCACTACAAAAGGATTGAAATTCGCACCTATTAAGGGCGTGCGAATGTGACGATTTAGGTCTCTGGGAATCTTTAAAGAACCTTCGTTATCCTTTCACTAGGCGGAAAACACGCTAAATCAGCAATTATTACAAGACAGACAAAAAAAGTTGATACGCGGTGACATATAATATAACGTACAGCTTATTAAGTACTCACAAGCAAGCATTAGCTCCACGGCCTCATTGATCTCATTTCATCTTTTTAGCTGCCTTCTGTCTTCGTCGTAGATGCCTCCAAATCAAGATATCATTGCCCATCCCTGAAATATCAATACAATTTTAAAAATATTTCAATCAGAAAACCTCATTTTTGAGTAAAAAGTGAGAACCGTAGTCCACAACTTCAACCTGAATCCTAATCGCGGTGACCTACACCAAAGATTGTAACCTAACCCCTAACACACAAGATCTAACCCATTAAGAGTAACAGTGAAACACATTTAAAAATGAAGCCCGTAAAAGTTTAAAAGTTGTTGGTGTAAAGAAAAACGTACCTTGAAAGTTTTGCAAGTGTAAAAGAAAAATGACTTACCGTGTCCCTTCGTCCTTAACGCCACCTGCAAATTCATTGTTATCATCAAATAACAGTAAATACTTCATACACATGCCAAATTCAAAATTATTTTACATATATACCAATATTTTGGAAGCACTAGAGCCCCTCTCTGAAGTCCTTCGCTACGGAATCCGCAAAAGAAAGCCAGCCATAAGCTGCCCTCTGCCAATAAATTTTGAAATTAGTGACACAATTTTATCAAATTTTACACAACCGTTAAACGAAATATTGAAAGTTACTAATATCAATCGTGGCTTACCTTTTTTATATGTGATCATCATCCCAAAAAATTCGCTCCATTTTTTTTCAAGGGCTGAAAGATACATGGGCTGCAGCTAGACAAGTCTCGACATGTTATTTATAGACCACTAAGTTTATAGGCAACGATTTGGGTAAAATACTCACACACAATCACACATTCTCACCACTCCAGCATTGTCATCTGTACCACTCAGCTTTGATTATGGTCTCATCTCTTTGATTTGTCTTCTTCTCGGCTCTCTGAATTTATATATAGATCTCGAATGTTAAGGTTGTTATTCTAAAATTACTGTACGTTATTAACAATATATGCCAAAGGAACGCTATCCTAATTTATTTGAGGACAAAACAGTACACATACCAATCCGTTTTGAATGAAAATTTGAGGATTTTTGTGAAGCCTTCATCGTCCAAGTCAAAGTTCACATGCTGCAAGCGCGATTATGCAGCTATAGTCAATGTGAATTTCAAAATTGCACAAATGCACTACAAAAGGATTGAAATTTGCACCTATCAAGGGCGTGCGGATGTGACGATTTAGGTCTCTAGGAATCATTGAAGAACTTTCGTCATGCTTTCACCAGGCGGGGAAACACGCTAAATCAATAATTATTGCAAGACAGACAAAAAGAGTTGATACGCTGCGACATATAATATAACATACAGCTTAATAAGTACTCACAAGCTAGCATTAGCTCAACGGCCTCATTGATTTCGTTTCATCTTTCCAGCTTCTTTCTGTCTTCCTTCCAGATGCCTCCAAATCAAGATATCATTGCCCATGCATGAAATATCAATACAATTTAAAAAAATTTCAATCAGAAAATCTCATTTTTTGAGTAAAAAATGACAACCGTGGTCCACAACTTCAACCCGAATCCTAAACGCGGTGACCTACACCAAAGATTGTAACCTAACCCCTAACACATAAGACCTAATCCACTAAGAGTAACAGTACAACACATTTAAAAATAAAGTCTATAAAAGTTTAAAAGTTGTTGGAGTAAAGAAAAACGTACCCTGAAAGTTTTGCAAGTGTAAAAGAAAAATCACTTACCATGTCCCTATTCTTAACCGTGGTGACCTAAACTGAAAACTATACCATAACTCCTGACACATGAGATCTATGTCACTAAAAGTAATAGTGAAGTACAGTTTTTGAAAGCACTTACCGCTTTGTATAACAGTACAACACATTTAAAAATGAAGCCCGTAAAAGTTTAAAAGTTGTTGATGTAAAGAAAAATGTAGCTTGAAAGTTTTACAAGTGTAAAAGAAAAATAACTTACCGTGGCCCTTCGTCCTTAACGCCACCTGCAAATTCATTGTTATTATCAAATAATAGTAAATATTTCATACACATGCCTAATTTAAAATTAGTTTACATATATACCAACATTTTGAAAGCACTCGAGCCCCTCTCTGAAGTCCTCCGCTGCGATTTTCGCGAAAGAAAGCCAGCCATAAGGTGCCCTCTGCCAATAAATTATGAAATTAATGACACCAACTTTATCAAATTTTACACAACCGTTAAAATAAGTATTGAAAGTTATTAATATCAAGGGTGACTTACCTTTTTTATATGTGATTATCATCCCAAAAAAACCGCTCCATTTTTTTCCAAGGGCCGAAAGATACACGACCTGCAGCTAGACAAGTGTCGACATGTTATTTACAGACCAATAAGTTTATAGGCAACGATTTGGGTAAAATACTAACACACAATCACACATTCTCACCTCTTCAGCATTGTCTTTTGCACGACTCAACTTCGATTATGGTCTCATCTCTTTGATTTGTCTTCTTCCACGGCTTCCTGAATTTATATATAGATCTCGAATGCTAAGGTTGTTCTCCCAAAATTACTGTATGTTATTAACAATATTTACGAAAGGAACGCTTTCCTAATTTTTTTGAGGACAAACCAGTACAAATACCTAGGCGTTTTGAATGAAATTTTTAGGATTTTTATGAAGCATTCATCCTCTAAATCAAAGTTCATATGCTACAAGCGCGATTATGCGGCTATTGTCAATGTAAATTTAAAAATTACACAAAGGCACTACAAAAGGATTGAAATTCGCACCTATTAGGGGTGTGCGAATGTGACGATTTAGGTCCATAGGAATATTTAAAGAACCTTCGTCATCCTTTCACTAGGCGGGTAAACACGGTAAATCAGCAATTATTACAAGACAGACAAAAAACGTTGATACGCGGCGATATATAATATAACATACAGTTTAATAAGTACTCACAAGCAAGCATTAGCTCAACGGCCTCATTGATTTCATTTAATCTTTCCAGCTGCCTTCTGTCTTCCTCCCAGATGCCTCCAAATCAAGATATCATTGACCATGCATGAAATATCAATGTATTTTCAAAAGGTTTCAATAAGAAAACCTCATTTTTTGAGAAAAAAATGAGAACCGTGGTCCACAACTTCAACCCGAATCCTAACCGCGGTGACCTACACCAAAGATTGTAACCTAACCCCTAACACATAAGTCCTAACCCACTAAGAGTAACAATACAACACATTTAAAAATAAAGTCCGTAAAAGTTTAACAGTTGTTGGTGTAAAGAAAAACGTACCTTGAAAGTTTTACAAGTGTAAAAGAAAAATGACTTACAATGTCCCTTCGTCCTTAACGTCACCTGCAAATTTATTATTATCATCAAATAACAGTAAATATTTTATACACATGCCTAATTCAAAATTATTTTACATATATACCAGCGTTTTGAAAGAACTTGCGCCCCTCTTTGAAGTCCTGCGCTGCGAAATCAGCAAAAGAAAGCCAGTCATAAGCTGCCCTTTCCCAATAAATTTTGAAATTAATTACAACTTTATCAGATTTTACACAACCGTTAAAATAAATATTAAAATTTACTAATATCAAGGGTGGTTTACCTTTTTTATATGTGATCATCATCCCAAAAATACCGCTCCATGTTTTTTCAAGTGCCGAAAGATACACGACCTGCAGCTAAACAAGTGTCGACATGTTATTTACAAACCACTAAGTTTATAGGCAACGATTTGGGTAAAATACTCACACACAATCACACATTCTCACCTCCCCAGCGTTGTCTTCTGTACCACTCATCTTCGATTATGGTCTCATCTCTTTGCTTTGTTTTCTTTCACGACTCTCTGAATTTATATATAGATCTCGTATGTTAAGATTGTTATCCCAAAATTACTGTACGTTATTAATATATATATGCGAAAGGAACGCTTTCCTAATTTATTTGAGGACAAACCAGTACACATACCTAGGCATTTTGAATGAAATTTTGTAGATTTTTGTGAAGCCTTCATCCTCCAAATCAAAGTTCATATGCTGCAAGCGCGATTATACAGCTATAGTCAATGTGAATTTTAAAATTGCACAAAGACACTACAAAAGGATTGAAATTCGTACCTATCAAGGGCGTACGATCGTGACAATTTAGGTCTCTAGGTATCTTTAAAGAACCTTCGTCATCCTCTCACTGGGTGGGGAAACACGCTAAATCAGCAATTATTACAAGACAGACAAAAAAGTTGATACGCGGCGACATATAATATAACATACAGCTTAATAAGTACTCACAAGCAAGCATTAGCTCAACGACCTCATTGATTTCATTTCATCTTTCCAGCTGCCTTCTGTCTTCGTTCTAGATTCCTCCAAATCAAGATATCATTGCCCATGCATGAAATATTAATGCAATTTGAAAAGGTTTCAATCAGAAAATCTCATTTTCTGAGTAAAAAATGACAACCGGGGTCCATAACTTCAACCCGAATCCTAACCGCGGTGACCTACACCAAAGATTGTAACCTAACCCCTAACACATAAGACCTAACAAGTAAGAGTAACAGTACAATACATTTAAAAATAAAGCCCGTAAAAGTTTAAAAGTTGTTGGTGTAAAGAAAAACGTACATTGGAAGTTTCGCAAGTGTAAAAGAAAAATCACTTACCGTGTCCCTTCGTCTTTAACGCCACATGCAAATTCATATTATCATAAATAATAGTAAATATTTCCCACACATGCCTAATTTAAAATTATTTTACATATATACCAACATTTTGAAAGCACTCGAGCCCCTCTTTGAAGTCCTCCGCTGCGAAATCTGCGAAAGAAACCCAGCCATAAGATGCCCTCTGCCAATAAATTTTAAAATTAATGAAACAACTTTATCAAATTTTACACAATCGTTAAAATAAATATTGAAAGTTACTAATAACAATAGTGGCTTACCATTTTTATATGTGATCATCATCCCAAAAAAACCGCTCCATTTTTTTATAAGGGTCAAAAGATAAATGGCCTGCAGTTAGAAAAGTATCGACATGTTATTTACAGACCACTAAGTTTATATGCAATAATTTGGGTAAAATACTCACACAATCACACATTCTCACCTCTCCAGCATTGTCTTCTGTACCACTCAACTTCGATTATGGTCTCATCTCTTTACTTTGTCTTCTTCTACGGCTCTCTGAATTTATATATAGATCTCGAATGTTAAGGTTGTTATCCCCAAAATATCAAATCTCGAATCCCCGATGTTCCAAGAAAACCTTTTCAATTTTTTGTGTCGCTTTTCATCCAGCCTGCCTGCGCCCTCGCTGGCGTCGGTCATGGCCGGCCTTTTAGGGTCCTCCCCGGCTCCTTCCCGACTAGGGCTCCCGTCAATCTTGGTTGCAGATGCCTCTGCGAGGAGTCAATCCACTTCTGCGCTCTCGCTCTCTTCGGTTTCTGCTGCTCTTTGTGTTTCTGAAGGCCCTGTTCCTGTTCTCCCGTCAGGTATTGTACCTCCGTCTTCACCTCCTCTCTCTCCTGAGGCTTCGTCTTCTCAGAGTGGGCTTTTCTCTCCACTCTCTTGGGCTGAAGTTGCCCAGAGTTTTGGTTCGGGTGGAGTGCGTGGTTTGAAATTTTTCCCTCCTCCC
>JAOVVI020003898.1:0-18370 GCA_028571085.2 Nepenthes alata | reverse complement strand
CATGAAAGCCAACATAAAGAGGTGCCAAGCTAACTCAACCCGACTGAACAGAGGCGTCTAAGGAAGGAAGTAAAAGTCGATCCGGAGAATTGGCTGAGCCTACTAGCTCTATGAAGCTAGCACCAAAACAAGGGTGGCAGTCGGGGTATGAGATATCGGCTTCAAATCCCGGTGGGATAATTTCATATAGCATAAAGATACATTAAATATTGATAAATGTTAAGATTGATAAGTAAAATCATCCTAAACTATGCGATAATATTAGTATATGTTTAGAAATTTTGCGCCTAGAATAGATAAAATAAGGGAATGATGACTAAGGTAGTTTGATCATTTAAAGCATAGCCCAAATAAAAGAACATATAAGAAAATATGAATCGGTTAATACTTGGAAAAAAATTCCAAGTGAGGTGATAAAACATATCTAAAATTATTTTTACTCCGGGAATATATTACATTAAACCGAATGGAATAACAAAAGCGAATTCATATATCCAGCTGCATAATATGATTTAATGCGGTGCATTGCTGTTGTTCATACATTGATGAAAATGCATATTGGTTTATTTATATTTGTAATGGGTCATAATGAACCATTTTTCCAGTTATATTGGGATGATGTAAGGTAGGTCAGCTAAGGATATTGAATCGGCACAGATGGTTCTTAAAACCCCAAGGGCTTGGTAGCCGGCTCGGGATTCTCACTTCAACCCTGTCCACTGCACCGATGTTCCACTACACGAATAAAGGAGATATTGGTGGCATTTTGCTGCAGCCACATCCAGAAACTAGAACACTGATAACTACCAATAGGAAGGCAAAGGCCATAAGGAATTGGTAAGCTACTGAAATAGGACAGCATGAATTAAAACAAGAATGATTCTAAGCTGGTAATAGAGACGGCATTGCCTCTCGGAAGTACCAGGCAAAAGGCAGAGAACAGGCTTAGATATGCAAGAGAATCGACCAATATGGGTGGAAAATCAACCAAAAAAGAAGCCAGTTATAGAAAGAAATTGAACAACGCGAGAATGCCCATATTAGGAGGATCTAATGGGAGTTGTCCAAAAAAGACTTACGGTATGTCTAGATAAAAGAAAATATCATGCAAAGGAAACAAGACGGTTTTACTGTTGGGATTGCATAGAAAATTTTAGGAAAGAAATAGCTTGAAAAATGTATGAAAATATTGGTGTTCTACTAAAAATCATTTTCCATTTTAAATCAAGTGGGAAAAAAATGAGAGGAAAAAAAAATCAAATTTGCATAGTCTTTAGTTTTTTTTTTTTTATAACCAACTAACGAAAATGTTTTTCTTAAAAATCTATTTTCTTTCCAATATGAATTTTATGACATCCAAACAAAAGAAAAAGAGAATTTTTTTCATTTTATTTTTTTATTTATTATTTTTCATTACTTCATATTTTATTTGATCTAATCATACCCTAAAGAAAAAAAAGAAGTAAAAATTGTATCAACACTTCAGGGATGTATGAAAAGAAGTCAAAGCGGGCAGATTTTAGTACACAACCTATTCAGACACCAAATGTATCAAATATTCGGGAGTTGTTATGATCCATTAGAAGTTTACTCAATGGCCAAAATTAAAAATAGAGTAAATAAATGATGAAGATTAAATGATCATTTAAATAAATCGGTGTGATTTTCATCATTCATTCACGTAACTTATAATTCTATCCATTGAATGGATATATATATATAACCTCTCCAGAAGAACCATAACAGCACTCCAAATATTCAAAAGCAACTGAGTTTGGAACTGAAAGCTCGAGCATACCTGAGAAACTCCCGCGACTGTCCTTTGTGGATTTTGTGACGCATGTGAAGAATCTAACAACAAATTATCCAAAATGAAAAAGGTAGGATGATTGTGAGAAGAGAAGAACTTCAGCTAAATTGGGTATTATCCGGTTTGAATTGTTCAAAATGAACTTACAGCTCACTAGATTTGTTTTGCATAGAACTTTCTCAAACAACGCAGTTCCTTGAAAAAGTACGAACGGATACCCCGACAATTCTTGCCTCAGAGCATCCGACATTTCCGTAAAGCCAAAGGAAGTTAACCACGTTTCTCTGAGCTGAGATATAGCTGGCAACACCAATCTTTCAATTCTCATATTGATCAGCATCTGCAAGAGCACCATGTCATGGTTTTCATACACCAATATCCTAAACTTCCCTAAAATTACTTTCCCGTTCCCCTTCAAAAAGACTCTCATTTTAATAAATATCATGAAATAAAAAATCGACCAATATATATCTATATCAAACATCTCTGATACTAATATTTCTCAATATTGAGACAAAATCAAGATATGTAGCCATAATGATAACATATCGGCCAATATATTCGATATTAGCTAATAAGTCGCATGATACGGTCCTATATCTTGATTTTGTTATAGTATCAAGAAACATAGATATCAATGAGGCATCAAACCAAATACATATTTGCTAATATTTCATTGCATGATATTTACCAAAACTAAAGGGGAATAGGGAGGAAATGTTGGCCGATACACCCGATATTGGTTGATATATCGCACATCTCCCCCTCTGCCTAGAATTAGCAAAACAAAATTCGTGCCCAATACTAATACAGTTACCACCGATACTGATATTTTTATCCATACATTGGACATCTGGTTTGGCCTACAAATAATAGGGGTGGAAGAAGAAAGGTGATGGCCATGGAGGTGGGAGGGGGGCTCGCTCCTATGATTCTACATTTTCCTATTTTTTATTTACTCTAATAATATCAATTAATAAGATAGCAGAGTAAATATTTTTATTGCTACATCTATGGAAATGGAAAAAGTAATTGACACCTGACATTTTGGCTCAACTGTGCAAATTTTATTTTAAGTGACAGCAACTACATACTACAGGATATTATCCATTAAGCAATAAGTATAAAACAATTTGCAAATAATATACGATAAATTGATTAAAAAAATATGTAATAAATAAAATACCCAAAAACATAGGAATTAAAACAGGTAGTAGTGAATGAAATATCGACCGATGATTACTGTCTACATATCTTACACAGATGATTACTTGCCTGCATAAAATGAAATATCGACCGACATCCGATATATCGGTATTGAGGAGGAAAGTGATACTAATATTTTATAATATTATAACAAAATCGTGATATATTATTATATCGGTAATATATAGGCCAATATTCAAAATCTTGGTTGATATTTCTCTACTTGTTTATGATTGACAGAATTTTTTTGCTTCTGACATATCCAATATGGAAACATATTGTCCAATATATCTAATATCAATATAGTCACAACCGATACCGATTCTTATATTTCACCCATGCTTGGATGTAAAGAAGGGAGGCAAGGGTTAGGGGATCTGCTTCTCTTTTGGCGGAAGCAGCATTTGCTTCTCTCATCCCAACTATCAAATTTAAAAAATTCAACAGTTAAGATTTAATTATAAAATAGTATCCTATAATATATAATATATTATATTTAATATTCAATAGATGTTAATATTGTAAATAAAAATAAAAATATAACTATATTTATTTTTTATTTTTTTAATATCAACCATTTAATTCTGGTTCAATGGTTGAGATCAAAGTAGTATCCCTCAATCCATTTGGGATGAATGCAAGCAGAAATTACCTTTTCAAGCTCATGCACAAGAAGACGACACATACCCCTTCGACGATATTTGAAAGGTGTTGCAACTAGAGGCATCTCCACAACTTTTTGCCCGTGGATTCTGGGGGGAAATGAAAAAATCCCAAGGATTACATCAAATCTCAAAAAATAGGGCATTTCAGAATAGGTGTTAATTACCTTAGTGTAGCAACACACAGCGGTTCCTCACCACTTAGTAAAACCATAACATAGAATCCATGGAAATCCAACCTTCCAAATTTTGACCTGCAGGCAAGTAGTTGATTTAAGGAAAAGGAAACTTACTTCAGGAATTTGAATATTCTGACAACAGATTAACTTGCCAACAATTTAAAAAAGTAAAGGATCCTACAAGATTTACCATAGATGAAAATATCATCCAATATGTATATATTTTCCGATACCACGGCAATATTACAATATGTTTTCGTATTGGCTAATATTTCTCTATCAACCTAAAAGTTTTAAAATTTTTTTCCTCCCAATATATTTGATACTAATATATATTATCCAATATGTCTAATACCGATTTCGATATTTTCATCCATAATTCATAACTCTTCCAAGTACTATTCTAGGAACTTATTGATGATGGGATTCAAAGTGTCCTCAGCCCAGCTATTGTTGGTTCTCATCAATCGTCCCCAAATATAGTATGGCAAGATATATCAAGCCTTCATAAAATCATTTAACTAATTTTGATCATCATTAATCAACTGACATAGAACACAAACAAAATGAAACGCATCACAACTAGAACATATTGTTCCCCTAGGATTCACATATTCCGTACTCATTGCAGAGGAAATATTTGCTAAGCTACCCCTAAATAGAATTAAATGCATGGAAGATTCCCTGCAGTTAACAGTACCAGCAGCATAGGGACTACCAAAATTGCAGTTATTAAAGAGCCAACAGGACAACTCAAAACTTCTATGACTTTCTGTAATGGATGAAAATATCAATTTCAGTATCGGAATTTATCGCGGCTATATCAGTAACTTATATATTATAAAAAAATAAATTTTAAGAATTGCAAGCTAACAGAGTATCAAAAGCATTAGCCAATATATAGCCAAATATCATATACACTGGCCTATATTTTAAATATCGGCTGACATATCCCGATATATTGTCACCACTACTCCATCAATTGATAGTCATGCAACCTATCTTATTCATTAGTCCAAATTAATTGATGTCTATAGCATACAACTAAAAATAACAATTCAATCAAAAGTTTAAGGAGAAATTAATCTTGGATGCAATCGAAACTATCATATGTTGGGACACCAAACATATCAAATTACTAAAATAGACATCCTCAAAAGACATCTTCAGTTATATTCATGAGGAAGGGCCACATACAAAAGAAGTAGACCACACGAGCATTATGGAATGGGAAGAAGCTCAAACCAAAAAAAAAAAATAACTAAAGAAGAGAAAGAAGCCTGACCCTGAATTGTAAACAATATCAGCAACCAGATCTCTCCCAGTATGAGGTTCAATTATCGGTTGAAAGCACTCGTGGAAAACACTGAAGACTTGAGACAACTGAATTTGAGGATGAACTCGTTCATAGTGAATGTTACAGTCATTCCTTCGAGATCTGATGATAGTCCATGTTAACCCATCCACAGAAGATGGATTTGAAGTATTTAGAAGTTCATGAAGATGAGCACATATCTGAAATCACTATGTTGTTACTAACAACTTGGCCATTTGAGATTTACCCAAAAATAAATAAATAAATAAAGAACTTGACAACAAAAGGTGAAGACCACATAAAAGCAAGCAACAGACATCCTTCTAAAAACAAACCCTCACTGGCTGCAGTGGTATTGACAACAGAGAACCAGAACAGTGTGCAATTTTTAAATCTGGGTTTCTTCACAAACACACTCTAAATTATGATCAAATAGTTTGATCTGGATATTGCAGTTACTATAATTTCGCCCTCAAGTTGATTTCATACATCCATCATCTTATAAACCTACGAAGGATTCTCTCAAGTGGCAATATATCTGTTTAGACTGAGCAACCTTGAAAGATGATTTTTGGCCTTTTTTTGGTGTTCTACATAATAAATAATAAACACAGAAAATCCTCACAAAACCAACCAAGTTATAGAACAAACCTCAAAACACCGGTTGCTGCAAAACTTATCTGAGAGATGGCCCTTAGAAAATGAGAACCTAGCATTGTTTAAGCAATCTACATGATCTGCCAAAAAAAACAAAAAAAAAATCTGAGCTTGTGATATTTAGACCACAGCCATAAGATGTTTTGAGAAGGAAACAAACATTGTTGACTGCATTGATAGCAAATTTTAGTAAATTGTTGGTCATCTGCAGAGCTTCTGGAGCCACATATGCCACATCTACAAGATGGACAAAACCATTTCCCACTTGGAACATCCTGAAATGACCCATATATCAAGTTAGACAATTTTCAGGAAGTTCTAGCTATGACAATGCCTATTGAAAATCAACTGTATAACAAGGGTGGATAAAGAGGAGAAAGGGTCATGGGATGAAAAGTAAGAAACAATGCAGCAAGGTCAAATGTCAGAGTTAATGCTTATTCGTAAAAATTACAACTACAGCAAAGGAATGAAACATGAACAATCCAGATAATAAGCCCAACCAACAGTGTACTACAGTAAAAAAGAAGCCATGATCATCTTTGAAGCTCTTGCAAACAAGAGAAAGTAAGACAAATTTGAAAGACGCTATCTGCTTCTGCCCCTGATACATCTGCAGATCTGCTAAACTACATTGATAGGCTAAATTCTGTAATTTCTCACAAAACATGAAAGTATCTAGCCACAATGACGAAATAATTTGAGGAAATATAAGAGGGATTGCAGCCTTAGAAGAGGAGAAAATTAAGCAGGAACATTTATCAAGAGTCCCAAACCAGCATCTTCTATCCATGCTTCACATGGACAATTCTTTAACGGTACGTTTGGTTACTAAAATAGAATAAGGTGGGAATAGAATAGGATGGGAATAAAGTTGGAATTGTTATTCTCATGTTTGGTTGTTGGAATGGAATAAAGTGAAAATTAGTATTCCATTGTTTGGTTTGTAAAATAGTATAAGGAATAGGGTAAGAATAGTGATAATAATAATAATAATAATAATAATAATAATAATGATAATAATGATAAAACATAATAATAATAATAATAATAATACGTAATAATAATAAAACGTAAAAATAATAATAATATATAATAATAATACGTAATAATAATAATAATAATAAAATGTAATAATAATAATAATAATAATAATATGTAGGAATAGTTATTCCCACATATGTATGAATACCTATTCCCATGGAAATATTTATTCCCGATTAAATTTGTAACCAAACGAAAGAATATCTATTCCCAGGGAATAAGGAGGGAATAAAATTTCTATTTTCTCCAACCAAACGTAGGGTTAGTGTGAATGTCACGAAAAAGGGATACCTCCTATTCAAACTGCAATCGAGTGTAAGCATCTTTGGGTTGGAAACAATCAGCATATGCTTAGCAAGAACAATTATTTAGAGAGGATGCTAGAGAAAACAGTACCTAACACTTAACTGCAACCGAGTAGAGATATAGCCATTAATAGTTTCAACATCTCCCATCATCACTTACCCCCCTCCCTCTCCCCAAAAAAATAAAAATAATCTCCCATCATCATCCAGCATATGAATGGCAATCTCACCAGCCCTCCCACTGGTGCCCTACGCCAATCCAGCCTAAATGAGGCAGGTGGGGTTTTTTTTTTTTTTCAGTTGAGGATCGGGGGAGGTTTGGAAGAAAATTTGAAAACCCCCAATGGGATTGGGCTGGTTGGGGATAGGGATTCGGTGCATTGCCCAACCCTGCCTCAATTATCTTGTATAATACTTTTTGTTATATTAAAGAGCTTTTTAGGCTCTACATTTTTTTCTGGGTTAGTTTTCAGGTCTCTTCCCAAAAGCAGAGCCTTAACCATTTGTATGACAGCCCCTAAGGGGAGAAAATCACTTTGTTAAATGAATCTCAGCCGCTTATACGGATAGTGAAGAATCCCTAGCTTTATTACTGTAATGGGTTTTAGACTTTCCTTGCTATGTTAAAGTGACTTTTTCTATTGAAAAAGTTGAAGATTAGGAGCAGGGGCAAGGATGCACGACATGACCCCATCCCATTGCCATTTCATTTTGAAAAAGCATAGTGGCTAGGACTCTCTATTTTGCTGAGAAGTACCAACGTCTGAAACAAACATTCAGAAGGCAGAGTGATACTTGGATTTTTTATATATTGGAAAAATAGATGAATAATTTGGAAAATATAGACAAGTCTGACAGAGTGAAGGATAAAATTTGGAAAATATATCCGAGTCCAAGATGCAAGAGCAAAAAGCTCAACAAGCTCTCCATACTTTACATGGTTGATTCTTTAAGAGAGGATTGGGAGTAACTACTATCTGGATTGCAACACATCAAAGGTCTTGAGTTATAGTTTGTTTCGGTTGTGCAAATGATAGCATTGGCTCTCATGGATGACGCAACAAGCATAAAATGGTTTGCAATTACCAGTTGATTGTTTTGGCTAATACACTTGAAAATTAATAAAAACAAGTTTTCATAGGCGCTTAAGCATAGTAGTTCTCTCGTCAAGTCAAACAATGTTTGCCCCATAAATGGGACCCACAACCTCTCCCCCATAGGGGAAAAGGTGGTTCAGGGGAGCACACACAAAACAAAGAAGGAGGGAGAGAAAAAAAAGGTCAAAGGTACAAGAGAACCTAAAAATATTTTTTAAAAAAAAAAAAAAAAGCATAAAGCATTAATAGTTTGATTTTCAGCATATGGCACTGGCTTAAGTTACGTAGACAATGCAATCAAGTGAGAACATGCTGCAAAAGAGTGAAAAAACAAGTGCAATAACAATGCTTGGAGTTATAATCATCTCATTTAAGTTTTCTTTATTTCATTCGTTCTTTTTTCGGTTATAAGTTTTGTCATTTGATTTGAGTGGGTTTGTTGTTATTCAAAATAGACAATTATCCACGTGAAGTTTAGAAGCCTTATTGGATAAGCTAGAGAAGGGGAAATCACCTCAAGATTAACACAGGTAAAATGGTATGATGACATGCAGTGATCACAAGGAAGAAGGTCGCCTCCATACTGACAAATGAAGCAAACTGAGTCACACCGTTTGGCTCTCTTTAGCCTCAGCCTTTGCAGACTAGCTACCACATCTTGGAGTCTAAATTCATCGCCAGAAGCTCCAATGTATTGGGGTCCACAGCAAGAACTGCTCAAAAGATCTTTTTGTACAGGTTCCGGCACTTCCGCTTTTTTGGAACTAGTCTTAGCACTGGCTTTCTGAATCTTTTTTGGGACTCTCTTTTTTATCTTCAAATGAAGTTTATGGTTGCTAAAGCCATGAGTCACCTTTATACCACTCTGCCCTTGGCTGCCCTCAGGAGACCTTTTAGCAAGGATCCTCTCGGGTTGGCTTGGCATCCTCAAATTTTTCCTCCTTTTGACTGATCGATTATGTTGTACAATTGAAAGCATACCCAAAACAATTTCCCTTTCCATTTTGGACCCATTGCTTCCATATTGTTTTAAACTATGCTTGTGACTTACCACAGACTTAAATTTCTTTCGATTCATCTTGCTATCCTTCAAAAGTCGCTTTCTGATGGAAGGACCATTTTGAGATGCTTTTTGGTTATTTTCAACACGGCAAGCATTGGCAACCGTACTGCTGACATTTTGAGTTGTTCTGTTAGCTTGCTGCAGACTAACATCACTTGACAGTTCCATCCCACTTCTTTGACAATCCTCCAGGAACCATTCTTGCACACCTTTGCAAACTGTTAAATGTTTATGCTTTGGAAGACCAGATTTCATCCTATCGAATTGCTGTTTTTCAGTCAGAAAAGCATCATGATTGTCTCTTCCACTTAACTGGACAGAAAATGCACTAGGAATCTCTGCACTCTTGCCGTCTACCACATCTGTTGCCAATTGGTTTTTCTTAAGATCAACTGTCAGGTGCCCCCTCTTGCTGGCTGCACAATAATACTGCTGCTTTTGTCTAACTGCTTGAGCAGATCCTTTTCCCTTCCTTTTCTGAGTTGATCTAGTGACAGAGGATCCATTTATGTCACTGCACTGGGACCTCTTAACCTTATTATGTCCATCTATCACAGCAAACACTCGACAATTATTGGGATAACCAAGGCTTCGCCGACTTGTTTTAGCTACAATGTCGCAAACAACTTCAGTGAAATACTTTTTCCAAATGCAATAAGAACCACAGGTCCACTCTGAAATCATTTTCAAAAAGCCATAATTTACTCGCAAGTGAGACCAGATATACTTGATGTGAATCGGAGGAATGCCTATGTCACGCTCTTGGGCAAGTTTTACCAACATCCAGACACCTCTTTCTCTCCAATTGCCAGAGAACTCATCCCAATCATAACTGATGCGTAAGTCAGTAACCTTGAACCTGTGTTCATCACCCTCATCTGGGAAAAACACGGACCGCTCATTTGACCCATCATCACAGTCAAAAATTATACCCTCCCACCATGCTTCCTCAAATAAAGCATCAACACAAACTCCAAATCTTAACCGCGGTATTATAGAAAATTTTTTTGGAAGAGAAGGCAGCGGCCGAATCCGACCACGATGGTGTGATTTAGCATACGGATGTTGGTAAATACCCTTGATTGCCCCAGTGACAGGTATGGACTCAATGAGCTTTGAATCTCCTGACTCACACAAGAGTTCATCATATTCAACCTCGCGGCAGAAATCTGAAATTCCAACAACCACTCCTTGGTACCATGAGCCACGTAGCCCTGCCTCAATTTGTCGCACCTGAGAAGCAACGAAGTAATTTAGCATGCTTGGATCAGCCTAGTATCAAAGAAACAGATAAACAAACCTCAAACATCAAGTCACATTCTAGGGATAAAACATTAACTAATCTTCATAGTACCATGTAATGTAAACGTTTCAATCACTATTTAGTTATCAATGCATGACTTCGTTCATCACTTAATTTTCAGCAATGCATCCTTGTTGTTTAGATCCACATGTATCTGGGCATAATTTATTACTTAATTCCAGAACTCGGTCCAACACTAACTTTCCCCATTTATTTCCTCTATAAATTTCAGCAAAATAATAAATTGTGTTCAGATTCACATGTATTTCAGATACTTTCTATAACTTGATTTCAGCACTAAGTTCAACACTTAATTTCACCACTTATTTCCTCCATTATATTATCACCACTTATTTCCTCTATTACAATTAATATTACACTTAATTTAACACACACTAAATAGTTTGGATTGTCATGATTCTTAATCTATTAAAAAGCTCAGCAATTCCATTTCAATAGCTGTACAGGTGATGTGTTATTTGCTCAAAGGATCTTAGAAAGGATTGAGGGAAGAAAAAAAAAATTCACTTGTTCGGGAGCCTCTTGCTAGAGGCACTAAACTTTTAGGTGCCTATAAAAAGTTAATGAGCTTGAAAAACCAAGGAGGAAATAACACCTCTTAAATTCTTAAAATACACCACTTATCAGCTTTCAACACATCTAAGCACCATTTTCAGATATTACAATTTTCAGATCATATCAGCTCAACCCAACACCCACTCACCCAGTAAACTCAAGAAAAGGATTATTTATTATAAATAAGGTAATAAATGCACTACTTCTGTTTATGCATTATCCAATGAAAACAATAGCAAAAATGCAATCTTTTGTCTACAAGCTGGATTACATACTAGACCCAGTAATTTACCATAGCCACAGAAATGTTACAAAAATGAGTTCTTCAAACGAAACGAATGCATAGAATAAAATAAAATAAAAGCAGTGACACTGACATGTAATGATAGTATGATTCTCGCATCAAATCTAAGCAACCTAAAAATCATCCGAATGTGGCCGTCCTGATAATTATATATGTGGTCGATCAAGTCACTTCAAGCATTTAATCATTCAAAAAGATATTACTTCCAATATTCTCCTTTTCAATAAACAAATGTTGATTTAAAGAAGACTAGTAGATGCGCTCTTATTATTCTACCTTTTCCAATAACACAAGTAAATGTCTATTTCAGCGAAAACTATTCCACATGCTGCATTCTAATTCACCATCCTGGAGAAAATGCAGCAACATTATGGCAGTAATAGGTAACCTGAAAGCAATGACCATGCTGTTAGAAGCGAGCTTACTGCTTCACGAAACAATATTCATTCGCTTTTTTCACTTGCAAAAGGAAGCATATAAAATGCGAATTACGTGAAATAAAAATGCACATATGGAAAAACTCAAATCAACAGCTGATGCATCAAAATTCATTCGCTCAATTGCCGATTTAGCCGCCAGCGAAATAGTAGAAAACGTACTACATAGATCATCCTTTCTAACATAATTTTTCAGTAATTGATACGCGCAAATGAAATGACAAAAATCAGACTATCAGATGCAACTGGATCGAATCGGAATGCTTGCACCAACCTCGACTTTTTCATGTAGAAGTAGCTTCATAACATTCATCTGTTGATCAAAAGAAATCAAGAGAGAAAATTGGAGAGACAGACAGAAAGAATAAGAGGTGATTCGTATAATGTCGAATTTGAAAGTGCTGATCAGATTCAGAGAGATTGCAAATAGGTGAAGATCGGAGACCGCTATTTTCTTGCAGGTCGATTTGAGACAGATCTTCAATGGAAAATATTCATCCGATTAGGGCTCGAAGCCGGCGGAGAAGATATTGCTGCGTATGCGAAGACACATGTAATGTGATGGGACTTCGACGATCTCTGCCGTTGATTCCCGACAGAACCAATATGATTGACGGTGGCGATGATACGGTAGAATACGAACGGCATCGCTGCTCCTGTCGTTATTTATACGGCTTAAAAGACGATGCGGTTGATCGTAAAATTATATCTTACTTACTTATATTCTATTTATGATATATTATTATATAAATATTTATTTCGTTTATTTATTTATTTTTTATTATTTTAATAATACATATAAATAAAGAAATTATAAATTCGTATCGTGTATAATCGTGTAACGGATAGCACGTGGGTCTGGGCGCCGGTCGACCGCAACATAACATTTAAGATTTTATTTATTTTTAATTGCTATTGCTTTCCCGCCCGATGTCACGAAAATTAAAATAATATTTTTTTTCTTCCATAATTTATAAAACCCGGTTTTCAATTTCAGTGAAAACTTCATAATTGATTTAAATTGTTTATAACAATACTTAATTAAATATAATTAGAGTATTTTTTATGGTCAATTAATTCAAAATATATCGTTGGTATATATTTTATTATTTTAATTTTGAGACGTTATTAAAAAACATAATATTTTATTTATATATTTATATTAAAAATAGTAATTATATAAATTTAAAAGGTATTTATTATATTATTATGTAATAAATTAGTAAAAGATATATCACCACTTCAAAATTTAAAATTAATTAGTTATTTAATAAAATATGTGATAATAGTATACTTATCAATAAATAATTGATAACACCACATAACTTAGAACTCTAGCGTATATGGCATGTGATGCATCATTGGATCCGAATTTTGAACAGATTTAGGCTGATCCGCTTGTCCTAGTTCCGGCTCCGTTCACTGGATTAGGATCCTACACACCACTAAAACGAACAGGATGTCAGTGTATCGGCGAAAAATTGTCCAACCGAAAATACTCTGACGCTCAAATCAGTAAACATCGTTCGAAATCTGATAAGGTTACTGGAATTGAGAATTGAAAGGGAGAGAGTGCAAGAGTGTGTGGATATCCAGAAGAAAGAGTGGCGAAGTCGTCTTCTTGAATCTAGATAGTGGGGAGGCAGTAAACGGCTGTCAGAAGCACATTTGTTTGCCTTGGGTTTTTTGAGTATCAGCAGATAGTAGGGAATTGAATATATGTCTCTGTTGTCGTTGTGGGCGTTGTGTGTGTAAAAGTTTGTGTGCCCTGAATGAGAATTCGATGGTTTACTTAAATGATAACAATGTGATCTTCCTTAGTTAGAAGGTATGATTCCCTGCGTTATTCTGGATGGCCTTCCTTCTACGGGGAGGCGCAAGTTACTAACTTGCTGAGATTCTTTACCTTTCTGGCGGTCAGCGACTTTCTAAGTTATTCACATTCCTTTCATGCATTCTACCGTTAGAGAGCCCCAGTTGGCAAGAGATTGAGAAAATTTGGCGCCTT
Organism: Nepenthes alata; assembly: GCA_028571085.2. Lineage (NCBI taxonomy): Eukaryota > Viridiplantae > Streptophyta > Magnoliopsida > Caryophyllales > Nepenthaceae > Nepenthes > Nepenthes alata. Next base: position 4,404 of record JAOVVI020003898.1, on the reverse strand, counting down.
CCTTATAGGAAGGGCGTTGATTTTGTCAATATCATTTTTGCATGCTGGCTGAATTCGTGGAAGGTGCTAAAAGAACCGTTGCTAGATTGTGGGCTCAAGTGAATCAGGCCCATAAAAAAATCTTTTATTTTCGGCCCGTTGCTACAATGATTCTGATCAACGCTCGGGTTGACCGTTCTGTATGAGAGTTAGCCGCCCGTTTGTACCTCGACGGTCAACGCTGGCATGTTTAATTGATGGGAATAAAAATTTTATTTTTACCTTTTTATTAGTAAAATATTTATTCATCCGTTTAGTTACTTTTTACATTGAATAATTATTCCGATATAAATAAATATTTTTACAAATTAAAAAATAAAAAATACTAAGATTTTTTTGATATTATTTATTTTTTTATATTTAAAGAATAACTATTCATATAAATATCATCATTTTGCCCCTAATATTTTCTACCCTCATCCAAATTATTCATACATTCTTCCTTGTATCTATTGTTCAAAACCCTCGTCTACTTCTTCCTTCGCCTTTTTTTCCAACCGTTTGTCCCTCTTCGTCTTTTCTCCATCCCTTTCATCACGTTCTCTCCGGCTCAATGTGTGATCATTTCCATGAGAATAATGTCGCCTTATATGATTAGAAGAGTTACCGATATCAGTTAATTGTGATAAAATAATATTATTAATAATAAAATAATATTATTTAAATAATTTATAATTTTAGCTAGTTAAACAATCTCAAACCTAATTGTAAATTTTCTTTTATATAGTATAGTGATAATTGATAGAAAATAATTTTTAAGAAGATTATAAAATAATAATAATATATCTTTTTATTTGAAGAAGGATAAAAAATAATTAATATAAATTTTTATCTTATTTCTATTACTATTATTACTGACTAAATATTAAAAAATTAATTCTCAACTTATATATTAGTATTTCAAATGAGTAACAAAATATAAAAATAATAATTTTTAACTATATTTTTATATTATTTAATTTTTTAAAAATAATTATTCTATTTATATTTTATTTTATTTTAATAATTAAATATGCCAATAGTATAATTGGTATTCCCTTTAAAACCAGTTCGGTTTCCATACTCTAGAAAATTATATTATTTATTAATTAATATTGATATTTATTATAAATATTAAATTTATAGTTTAAGATATTCACATACTTTATAACGAGTATATAACCCGTGGCCTAAAATATTATTTTTTAATATGATAAAATAAATTTACATGCAACAAATAAAAAAAAACATATCAACCAAAATAAAAATACTAAAATAAAAGGGGAAAAAATTGCAACTTCCAAATTGAAATGATTTTCATATAATTAATATGCCAAATAAAATTAAATAAAATTAATGGACACGTGGCTGGCCCAAGAATGAGGAATGACCTAAATTCATAAAGGTTCAAATATAAATTTGAACGGTCAACACGAACCGTTGACAAGACGAAAAGTCAAAGAAATCGGCATAAGGATGGACAATTGTCATAAAGGAACGGTCAACATTTCTATTGATCGGAATTGCTATAGTAGGCCGGCCCATGAGCAAGTGTCATGTGGGCCAAGCCTAGTCGGTCACCATCAGATTCAACGCACTTCACATGAGAAAAGTACCAAATCCTCTCATTTGTCTGCAACAAACCCTAACTGTTACAAAATATAGAATGAAAGCAATCCTCCCAAAGAGGCGTTACCGTCATTAAAGCCTCACATCAAGAAAGAAAACCTGTCCAGCAGAGCGCAAGAATCAAGCGCTCTTATCAAATGAAGGATGCCCAGCATCTCAGTTATAAAAAGCCCTCGGATTCTCACTCTATGGCACACTTTGATTTTCGTTAACAGACGCACTCCTTTATGCTAAAAATCACTCACCAAAGCTTTAGTTCTCGTAAAGGCGCTATTGAATTTACTATGCGTTCTCACAAACTCTCACGCTTACAGAACGTCTCTCACTTTCTCCCTGTCACTACGTTCCTCAAGAACACAATGTCGAAGACTAGCACTCCTTTCGAGCAACAAAAAACTTTTCACTTCGAAAGCGTAATACCCACCACAAACACTCTCAGTATTTTACTTTATTTTTTTTCTTAATATTCTTAATTTTTGAAAGGTTATTTATTGACTTGAGTATCGGAGTATTTTCGATGGGACAACATCCCGCTGACACCTGACCTCTCGTTTGTTGTAGTGGTGTGCAGAATTCAAATTTAGTGGACAAAGCTGGACTCAACAATCAACTTGATCCGAACATGTTTAAAATTTAGATCCACGACGTATTAAAAATAAAAAATTATATTATTTTGATCTTTTTTATTATAGTATTAACATTACAACTTACGAGTTATATTCATAGGAAAGAAATATATTAGTTATGTTATTATCAGTCCAATACTAACTAGAACATCCGAACCCTACTAACTCTTGTTTATATTTGTAATTGTAAAAAAATATTACCTTATTCATTATTATTTATCACTTTTAAAATAATCTAAAATATTTACGGAATAAAAAGACCTAATATTGATGAAAACCATAGCAAAATCCAGACATAAATGTCCGTGTCCCCTTCAAGGTTAGACTTTGTCACACATGGTTGAGAATTTTACCACATAGAATAAATCGTAAGCCCAACATATTTTAGGGGTAATAATTGAATCATCGCATATTTACATCCGATTTGAATTGGCTTAAGTTTTAATCAATAAAAATTGATAGCAATCAGTGCCAAGTTTTTTATATTAGCCTAAAATCGATCTTTTATATTAAATATCTATCCCATAAAGGTCAAATACGAAAATAAATTAAAGATTAAAAACTAACATTTCGTCATTAAAATTAATTGTAATAACTCAAATTTTTATAAAATTTTAAATTGTCTGAGTCTTCCGTGTCTTAATACTTTTTAATGATGATATATATTTCAAATATTAGACTTAGATACCCAAACTAAGAACCACACATATATAGATATTTTTCATCAAAATGGCTTGTGTGGTTACCATGCAAGAGAAAGTGGGTGTAAGTGGTTCAATTTAATTTGATTTAATTTAATTTTTTTGTTAAAAAACTGAAAAATCAACACTTCTATCCTACAACACATTGTTACCATAGAATATCAAAAATAAAAAAAAAAGGAAAATTAAAAAAATGAAGAAGCTCCATTCTTTAAGTGCTCTAGAAATTATGAGAAAGCTACATTAATTCTGAGACATTTATAGAGAAAAGCATATGTGTTGCTATTTTTTATTTTTTATTTAAATATGCTATTCAGGAGCAGAACGGCCAACAATCTTTCTTGCAATTTAGCTAACCACTTTGTAGGAACGAATTATTCATTCTTGCTCGAATATGATAGCGATATAAAAAAGACGAAAATCAACTGCCAGAAACGCTAAAAGGAAGCAAATGAATACCTGATAATTGCATCGCAAGGTTTTTTAAGGGAGCATCAAGGAAGCGATAACCGGGGCAGATGAAATCTCAAGCGGTGGCATATGCCAATGAGGCCACCTCTTTAGGCCGCCACATTGTCTTCTGTGCACAAAGCAATCCCTCTTTGTCCTTCGAGTAGGTCAGCCGAATCTCCCATTGCATAGACCTCATCATGCCCTCAAGCTCGGTAATAGTCTCGACATTATCACGCACAATAATGTTACCCTCTGGCCTTAAGATCCGATCGGCCTCAGCAACTAGACCCGCTAAGGTGCACCTGTTTTTACATCCAAAATCGTCACAAAATTAAGCCAGAGACTCCGACAGGAAGAGCTTGTTGATTTCAGATCCACTAGCAAACAAGAGTGCAATTCAATACATACTTGTTCTTGATCTTGGAGAAAAGATGATCTGCGTGGAGAAGATCGTAAGATCTGGGATATGTGCTAAATGATTCGCACCAATCGTGATAAATACCGAATAGGCCCCGTTCATAGATGATCGGAAGGGTGTCTGGGGTGTCTATGGAGACCACATTCATGACCCAGATGTTCAGGTCTCTTAGAGCTGCAGCAAATCTGTTTAAAGAAACATAACCACAGATGGAAGAAAATAAAGGATTCGTCCTTGTCCAACATTTAAAGACTAGAATACGGCTAACTTAAATAGCAGAAAAGCAATTCCATGGACTATAATAGATGAAGTGATACCTCTAAGTCATATATTGAGAATTTCTAATATTTTGTAATTTTAATAGCACCAAATTGTTTATGGAATATTATATTTTATTATAAATTTTATTTTTAGTTTAAATTATGATTAAACTGAAAATTATAATTAATTTTTAATTCATTTAGGAACATAACGCTTCTACATAATGACCCTAATATTATTATTTGAGAAGTAATTAATGAATTAAATTGATATTGACAGATTATGTTTTTTTCTTCTC
>JAOVVI020003897.1:5757-18371 GCA_028571085.2 Nepenthes alata | reverse complement strand
GAGAACACTCATCTCGACGCGTACTTTCACATTTATAACTAGCTCTCGGACAAATTTGGACTCCACGGCCTCGATCTCCTCCTTTCTTTCACTAGGATCAGTGCTCTCTCTCTCTAGAAGCTTCTAGGTCATGGGAAAAATTAGAAAAAAGAAGCACGACGTGGCTTTATACTGTGCCACTGTTCGAGCGGGCAGCAAGCGAGGTTGGTTCTTAATTTCCCGCTCGAGCGGCAAGCGGGTGGGGAGGCGTTCTAGAAAATGCGCTCGAGCTACGGCTCGAGCTCCCAGCAGGCACAAGCCTACTGGCAGTGCTACAGCAGTACGATCCTAAACTTTTCTCAATTTTTCTTCCGATACCTGACCTTACTCGTTCGATAGGCCTAGTATTGATCATTAGCATACTAATCACCTCATCATTATCAAGTTTTTAAACCTGAAACCTCACAATATGGTTGAGGTGAATGGGTTGCAATTGATGGTAGATTTGATATTGTTGGATATATATAATTTTGATGTAAATTTTGGGATGGACTGGCAGGCTAAATATTATGCCAGTATAGATTGTTTCTTAAAATTGGTGTGTTTCACTATTCTTAGAGTTGAGTCATTTTTCTTCCAAGGAATTAGGAGGAAGGATATGCCCGTGTTAATTTCAGAATTGCATGCCAAGCATTTGATCTGGAGTGGATGCAAGGTTTATCTGAAATAAGCCAGCACCATTGGAAGTCATAGTGTACCGGTGAAAGATATTTTACTTATATGTGAATTTGAAGATGTATTTCTAGAGGAGTCATTGGGTTACCTTCTCATCGGGAGATTTAATTTGAAATCAAGGTTATTCCTGGTGCTAGCCCGATTTTGAAGGCACCATATCGTATGGCACCTACTAAGTTGAATGAGCTAAAGTTACAGTTGTAGGAATTATTAGATAAGGGTTTTATTAGGCTGAGTGTATCTCCATGGAGTGCATCGGTATTGTTTGTTAAGAAGGACGGGTCCTTGCGGCTGTATGTGGATTATCGTGAATTGAATAAGATCACGATAAAAAATAAATATCCATTGTCGTGCATTAATGATTTATTTGAGCAACTACAGGATCCCAAGTGTTCTCTGAGATTGACCTACGATCGGGATACCATCAGTTGAGAATTAAGCAGGAGGATGTGGCCAAGATAACTTTTTGAATGAGGTATGGCCACTATGAATTTTTTGTTATGTCGTTTGGTTTTACCAATACTCCTGTCGCTTTTATGGATTTGATGAATTGGGTGTTCCAACCATATTTAGATAAATCTTTGGTGGTATTTATTGATGATATTTTAATATACTCTAAAAGCCATGAAGAACATGAGACTCATCTGAGGATTGTACTCCAGGTGCCTCATGAGAAAAAATTATATGCTAAATTGAAGAAATGTGAGTTTCGACTCAAGGAAGTAATATTTTTGGGGTATGTTATTTCAAATGGTGGCATCTCTGTATACTCAAAAAAGGTTGGGGCTATTATTAACTTGAATGGGCCTGCATCAGTAACAGAAGTTAGGAGTTTTCTTGGCATGGCAAGGTATTATAAAAGATTTGTAGAGAATTTCTCTTGGATTTCTATGCCCTTGACTCAATTGATAAAGAAGTCCAAATTTGATTGGGCTAAGGAATGTGATTGGAGTTTTCAGGAATTGAAGGATCGCCTAACAACTGCTCCAGTGTTGACTATCCTAAGGGATTCAGTGGTTTTGAGGTTTATTGTGATGCCTCCAAAACTGGCTTAGGTTGTGTGTTGATACAGAATAGAAAAGTAGTTATGGGTCCAAACAGTTAAATGTGCATGAAACATGATCTGGAGTTAGCTGCAGTTATGTTTACCTTAAGCATTTGGAGACATTATCTCTATGGTGAACAATTTTTTATTTATTATGACTATAAAAGTTTAAAATATGTATTTTTATAGAAAGAATTAAATATAAAGCAAATGAGGTGGATTGATTTTCTGAAGGACTATGACTGTGAGATTCAATACTAACTCGGAAAAGCAAATGTGGTTGTTAATCTTTAAGTCGCTAATCAAGATTTGTGGCGAGGTTGCAGATAAAATAGATGAAAATGTTGGATTGTCTGAACTAGTATGATATTCAACGATATGCTTGAGGTGACCAAATGATCCTATCGTATCTTTAGATTCAGTTGGAGATATTAAAAGAAATTAATAAGAAGCAGGTAAATGATCCTTTTCTTATGAATATTGTTGGGGATTTGAGTAAAGACTCCAGGATTGATTTTAACATTCATGCTGATTGAGTTTTGAGATTTAGGGACTGTTTGTGTGTGCTGAACAATAAGGAGTTAAAGGAGAGAATTATGAAGCAAGCTCACTGATCTTGATATATGATTCATCCGAGGACTAATAAGATGTATTAGGATGTAAATAAGATATTTTAGGGGAGAAATATGAAAAGAGAGATTGTGACTTTTGTCAAAAAATGTCTTGTTTGCCAACAGTTGGAGGCTGAAAGGAGGAAGTTGTCTTGGTTGTTGCAGCCGAAGCCCATTCCAAATTGGAAGTGGGAAGATGTTGAGATGGATTTAGTATCGAGTTCGCCAAGAACCCCAAAGAACCACGATGCTGTTTTAATTATTACTGTTTGGCTGACTAAATCAGCTAATGTTTTGGCCATCCGGACGATATATTCTCGTGATTAACTGTCATAATTTTATATAAATGAGATTGTCAGACTCCATGGTGTACCTACAACGATTGTGTCTAACCGAGATCTGAGATTCGTTTCTAAATTTTGGAAAGTTTGCATAGAGAATTGGAGACAGAATTAATGTTTAGTATGGCATATCACCTACAAACAGACGGTCAATTGGAGCGTACTATTTAGATTTTGAAGAACATGTTGAGGGCCTTAGTCTTAGATATGAAAGGAAATTGGGATAATCATTTACCCTGGTAGAATTTGCTTATAATAATAGTTAGCAGGTAAGTATTGGCATGGCACCATTTGAAACCCTATATGGGAGAAAATTATAGATTGCCGATTTATTGGGAGGAAACGAAAGATAAGAGACTTCGGGGTTCCAAAATTATCAAAGAGACAACGGAGAAGATCAGATTGATTCACAAGAATTTGAAAGTAGCTCAGAGCAGGCAAAAAAGCTATGCAAACCAAAGAAGATCGGCATTAAAATTTGAGATGGGTGATTTTGTATTTTTGAAAGTATCGTTATCAAAAGGAACATTTAGATTTTGGGTGAAAGGAAAATTAAAACTGTGATTTATTGGTCATTTTGAGATTTTGGAGAAAATCAAAAAAGTAGCATACAGATTGGCAATGCCACCTAATTTAGCGGATGTTCACAATGTATTTCACGTGTCGATACATCGTAAATATGTCCACAATCTCACGCATGTTATTGAGTTCAAGCCTTTGTCGATTAATGAGGATCTATCTTATGTTGAGGAATCGGTGTGGATTTTGGATCGAAAGGATCAGATATTACGCACAAAGACCATTCTCCTAGTAAAAGTTTTATGAAAGAATCATTTACCTGAAGAAGAAACATGTGAACGTGAAGAGGAGATCCGAAACAAATATCCCCATCTATTTTCATGAGGTATGTAGTTTCGTTATAGTTTAAAGACAAAATTTGATAAGTGGGGAAGGATTGTATGGTACAGTTTCCTAAGACATAGTAAATTTTGGTAATTAAGTAAATGTAATCAAATTTAGGATGAATGGATTTGAGAAAATAGAGATTGGATCGCAGTTGAAGTGAAATTTGGGCCATTCTCAATGGAGGATTGAGAGAAGCTGGAGGAACCAATTCCAGTGGAGATCGCGCCCGAAGTGCTCTCGAAGTGTGCTGAGCTCAATTTTCAGGGATGGTGCACCTGAGGCTCGCCCGACTGGCACTCGAGTGCTAGTCAGATATTTTTTTCCACCGACTTACTATTTTGTAATTTTAAATATGGGAAAGGAAAACAGGGCACAACAAGTAGAAGCAGGAGAGGAGAAGGGAGAGGAAAAAAAAGGAAGAGAAAGGATCCTAAGCGATTTTTGACCAGATCAAAGTAAGAAAAATAGTAAATCAGGTTGAGACAAGTATACCCTAAGCTCTGCCTTTCCTTGTTATTGCCTTTTGTTATCCTCTTTCGGGTATTATTGCTCTAATACCATTGACTCTAAGGTTTGTTATGTAATACTGCATATTTTTTAGTTTTCTTATGATTTATGAATAAATTACATGTTTAAGTATGGATATTATGATTTATGGGTTCAATTTTGCTGTTTAACTTGTGTTTCATGTCCGAACTTTGTCCCAAATATTTCTTTCAAACCTAAACTAAAAAATAAAGGTATAAGTTTTGTAAATTTTGAGTTGTGGGATGAAAATATTATACTATAAATTATTTAAGCTTACGAGATGATTTTATCTGAAATTTTGTTAAAATATATGCTATTTAAAATTACTGAAAACTTTAGGGCTATTTGAAGATTAGGTTATGTGAAGTAGAAGAGGCCTCTAAAAAAGGAAAACTAAGGCTAAGAAACAAGAATTACAGTTTCCTAAGTTATGTTAAAACCCATAAGAAACTAGACCAAAGATTATTATTCAGCAGATAAATTCTCTGGCATACCTTATAGGATGTTACAGTGATAATTAAGGATAACTCCGTCCTAGAATGATATGTGGACCACCTTCCTCGGGGCGTTGCTATGGAGGACAAGAACTAAGAATTTATGGCCATCCTATCCTCGGGGGTAAATAAGGAGGAACCCATGACCATCTTGTCTTTGGAATATAAATAAGAAAAAAATCAAGGCCTTTGATTGTGTAGAGTGAACATAATTTATCCTTAATTATTTGCTCTTTTAACTAGTAGGGCCTATTAGCCCTGGTCCCTTAAGATAATAAAAATTATCCTAAAGGAGAAGTAAGTTGTGAGCTATTCTATAATTTTTAGCATGTTTTTGACTAAGATAAGTGAAAGAAATAACTGAAAGAGAAAATAAGATAAGCAAAGACAAGATTTTTGTCCACAAATTCATGTTCATGCATCGCTTCATATTTCTGCATTATCCATATACATATTTGACTCCTATTTCCTTCGATGTATCTCCTTATATAATGTGTGTGTTTTATATAAAAATTTGCATGTCCAGATTATTACAGTACTTTATTGAGCAATTATCTCACTCGTTGCTTTTTTTATCTACCCTTCCAGATTAAACCAATGAGCTGATACCTAATGAGAAAATATAAAGATAGAAAATAGTTAAAGGAAGATTGCTCGACCTTGGAGACTTAAAATTTTAGATGTGTTTGATGTAATGTGAATGTAAATAACTAATACTAGATAAATGTTGTGTATTAATATGGCATGTTTTATATCATTATAGCATAGTATGCTTTTGCAAGTTAATTATGGATATAGTTATGTTTTTACAGGTTTAATTTTGGATTTGTACAGGTTTCTAGATGGCGTCTCTTATTAGATGCAATATGGTAGTTTAAGATTTTTGTGTTGGAGCCATGGATAAAATGGCATTTTGATTTTGATCCTGTGTATGTATTGTGATTAAAATTTTAAAGTGTACTTATTTATATGTCTTGTACAGGGTTTATTATTCAGGTTAAATGTATGGTTATTGTCCAAATTTAGGGGAGACTTTACCCAATTTTTTATAAAAATTAATATATTTATAAATAATAGCATATTATTCTTATTTGGTGAAGTATGATAATTGATGGAGGTCATTAGAGGATTATGACCCGTTTCGTCACAGACAGTATTGGAGAAAAAAGATGCCTTAAGGTCTATCGATCTTAAAGCGGAAGCTTAGGTTTAGTCCGGATAGAAGTGGGATAAGCGTAGTTAGGATTAGATGGAATGTTTAGGTGATTATCCCCAAGGTTTAATCTAAAATGTATTGAATAATTGTTAACCCGTCCCTCTAATTTGAATATACCAGATTAATTGATATTGTTATATTTTTGGTTATAGTATAATAGCTTGGCAAGTAGAAGAAGAAATACCCGAGCTGGTGCTAGTGCCTCTTAGATCAAGAGGCTGGGTATTTGGACATGCTAGGAGAATGACTCAAATAATAGAATCGATGGAGCTACGTCACATGGCTCCAGTTCCTGCTCCATGCCCGGCCTCAGTGAATCCGGGTCCAATGGCATATGAGAAATTTATGGCTGAGTGGGTGCCTGAATTTCTAGGATAACCAGATCTGGTAAAGGCAGATATTTGGATTCGGAGACTAAAGAAGGTGTTTACTGTTATCCAATGTTTCGAACGGGTCAAGGTCACTTTTGTAGCATATAAATTAGTGGGAGAAGCTGATAGTTGGTGGGCAATAAAGAAAAAGGGCGTTGAATGTGGTTGAAGAAGAAATTACCTGGGAAATATTTGAGGAGGCCTTTATGGAGAAATATTTTTCTTCTAGCCTCCAGGATCAGAAGGAAGAGGAGTTTATGTGACATAGGTAAGGGAGCCATACTGTAGCAGAATATGATGCAAAATTTACTGAGTTATCCTGGTACTCACCGTATATTGTGGAAGATGAGTTAAGAAAGGCCAAGAAGTTTTAACAAGGGTTAACGAATGAGATTAGGAAGCAACTGGTGACACAAAAGCTTCAGACTTATACTGAGATATTAGATAGGGTTCTGATATTCGAGAAGGAGCTTGAGGGTCAAAGGTTTTTCGCTAAGAGGGCAGCTAGCCAGATGAGTTCTAGTGCACAATCCGGTTCAAAACCCCCAGGACCTTCTAAAAAGGTGAAGGGGTCAAATAAAGGGAAAATAGCAACGAAAGTTAGCCAGTGTCTAATTTTCATGCGTCAGTCGCAAATTGTATCCACTATGAATGGAATTATTTGGAAAAACCTTACCTTAAATTGACAGGGTCTTGCTTCAATTATGGTCAGTAGGGCCATCAAATCAAGGATTACCACCTATCTAAGAAGCTAGAGGTAAAGAAGCCTATTGTTCCAGCTAAAGCATTTGTAGTGACAGTTCAGAACGTAGAAACATCCCCAAATGTGGTTGAAGGTATTTTTCTTATTTGTGGAGTTTCAACTTATATTTTATTTGGTTCAGGATCTACGTATTCTTTTGATTTCCAACAATTTGCATATTATATCACATCAACACCAAAAATTCTAAATTATTCTCAGACTGTATCGACACCTACAGGATCATTGATAATTATTGATATTATGTATCCGGAGTGTATGATCAAGGTGAGTGGGTTGCAATTGATGGTAGATTTGATATTACTAGATATGTGTAATTTTGATATTTGTTTTGGGATGGATTGGCTGGTTAATTATTATACTAGTATAGATTGTTTCTTAAAACGGATGTATTTTACTATTCCTACAGTTGAGTCCTTTTTCTTCCAAGGCATTAGGAGGAAGGATATGCCCTTGTTGATTTCAACATTGCATGCCAAGCATTTGATCTGGAGTGGATGTCAGGCTTATCTGGTATATGCCAGCACCATTGGAAGCCATAGTGTGTCAGCAAAAGATATTTTAGTTGTGTATGAATTTGAAGATGTATTTCTAAAGGAGTTGCCTGGGTTATCTACTCATCGGGAGATTAAATTTGAAATCAAGGTTATTCCTGATGCGAGCCCGATTTTGAAGGAACCGTAACGTGTGGTGCCTGCTGAGTTGAAGGAGCTAAAGTTACAATTGTAGGAATTGTTAGATATTTTAGTTTTATGTGAATTTGAAGATCCAAAGTGGATGCCAGGCTTATTTACTGTATACCATCACCATTGGAAACCAAAGTGTGCCAACGAAAGATATTTTAGTAGTATGTGAATTTAAAGATGTATTTCTAGAGGAGTTGCCTAGGTTACCTCGTTATCGGGAGATTGAATTTGAAATCAAGGTTATTCCTATTGCTAGCCTTATTTCAAAGGTAGTGTATCGTATGGCGCCTGCTGAGTTGAAGGGGCTAAAGTTACAGTTGTAGGAATTGTTAGATACGGATTTTATTAGGCTGAGTGTATCTCCGTGGGGTGCACCGATACTGTGTGGCAAGATGGACGGGTCCTTGTGACTAGGTGTGGATTATCATGAATTGAATAAGATCACGATAAAAAATAAATATCCATAGCCATGCATTGATAATTTATTTGACCAACTACAAGGATCCCGGGTGTTCTCTGAGATTGACTTGCGATCGGGATTCCATCAGTTGAGAATTAAGTAGGGGGATGTAGCCAAGACAGCTTTTCGGACGATATATGACCACTATAAATTTCTTGTTATGCCGTTTGGTCATACTAATGCTCCTGCCACTTTTATGGATTTGATGAATAAAGTGTTCTGACCATATTTGAATAAATTTATGATGGTATTTATTGATGATATTTTGATATACTCCAAAAGTCATGAAGAACATGAGACTCATCTGAGGATTGTACTCCAGGTGCTTCATGAGAAGAAATTGTATACTAAATTGAAGAAATGTGAGTTTTGGCGAGAGGAAGTGATATTTTTGGGGATGTTATTTCAAATGGTGGCATCTTTGTAGACCCAAAAAAGGTAGAGGTTGTTATTATCTGGAATAGGCCTACATCAGTAACTGAAGTTAGGAGTTTTCTCGACATGGTAGGGTATTATAGAAGATTTGTAGAGAATTTCTCTCGGATTGCTATGCCCTTGACTCAATTGATAAAGAAAGAGGCCAAGTTTGATTGGATTGAGGAATATATGACGGAACGGATCCTAATCCTTATAGGACCCTCCGTCAGACACATACAGAACATAATTCATTATTTTAAATCATTTAATTTATACAAAAATTTTGACAGAGTCTTCTCTATAACTAGACAGAAACTAAAAATACATCCGATAATAAATACCTTGTACAGACCATACTTGATATTCGATCCTTAGATTTATGATCATGACACATTTACAGGACCAATACAAGCACAAAACTAACCAAATATCATAATTCACATCCTACAACACACATATACAAGATCGTAGATGCCATCCATGATATATTTTAACAGTCCTAACTACTATACTAGAACCATATGAGAGATACCATCTAAGACCTGTACCAAAATCAGAAAACATATAGCAAAAGTATCTATATCATTAACAGAAACCTGCGGAAGTATAAATACAGTTCTGATAGAATATAATACATATCATAACCATTTACACATAGTCTTTCTTCAAGATTCAAATATTTACAATAACATCATCACAGTCCCAAGTCTTCAGAAACTCTAAGGTTCCGGATCTTCCTCGCTAGCTCAAACTAAGCCTGATCATCCATTATCTTCTCTATATCCATATCTGGAGGGGGAAACAAAATAGTGAGCCAAAACCTAGTAAGGTACTAAAACGTGCAGAATATAATATTCTCGTGTAGAATATAATGCGATAAAGCAGATACCATTACATATAAGCATAAATGTGATAAGGTAGTGATTACAAAAATATTAGCAGAACATAAAAGTAGAATATCATAGAACATATATAAGAAGCATGAGAAAAGTATAATTCCACGTGAACAGATCTCGGTAATCCTTATTTATGTTTTCATGCAAAATATATATTCATTAGAATAGAAAACTACGATAACATTAGGAAAACAAAAGCATTCATGGACTACGGTAACATTAGAAGAACAGTGGCGTTCTTGGAAATAGAAATAAGACATAATGCTATTTAAACATACGTCAAAAATCATGAATCGATATAATTATGCTTCAATAATCATAAATCGGTAAAACTTGCTTCAGAAATTGAAAAACAGTATCAACTCTATAAATTCTAGAAAATCCCTTTTACTATCAGGAGACCACACTAGTAAGCCCTACTAGCCGAGGGGGAGAGTAATCGATGATAGATTATGTTCACTCCACACAATCCAAGGCCAATAACGGATATCGCTTATCGTGGGATTCAGTATGGTGGTACCAGTCGGTAACAGTAACTACCCTATAGGTTGTAGCCGTAAGGAAGGGCGGACCACGTGTAACTCAATGGACAGAGTTATCCTCAATAATCACAATAACATTTTAAGGCTTATTAGAGAACCTTATCTGACTATACATTAGTCCTAGGTTCTATTAACAACATCAGAAAGCTTATAATCTATTATTCTTTAGAAAATCAGTTAGAATCTCACGGTTAACTCTTCAGTATACTTCAGAAATCCTCAGTAACTCAACAGTGCAGTTCCATGTAAACATTTCGATTACAAATCATAACATGGGCATTATCTCGTTATGAATCAACATTTACATATTAGAATTACAGATTAGAACCGTTAAATCCCTTTATTTTCGTGCTTAGGGTTTTGCCAATCCTTTCGGATGAAAAACGGACACCAAATATATATTTATACATGAAATCGGAGATAAATATTGTAGTACATGCTAGTAAACATGAAATTTGTCTGATTAATCAGGAGAAATATACTTTATTTACAATAAACATGCAGAATCATGACTTAAAGTATGAATATCATATATGAGATATTAAAACACTGTAAAAATGATAAATAACATCCGAAGTACACTTACCTGAACCCGATATACTGTTATTCTCACTCAGATCAAAGCAGAACGGCTGTATTTCTCCCTCTCCTTCTCTTTTCCCCTTTCTCTCTTGCTACCCTTTGCTGGAATCGTCGAAATGGCCAAAGGAAATTGCACACGACACTTATATACCAGTCGGGGCGCTCAAGCACCAACTAGGCGTTAGGAGTGCAAATTTGCGCCCAGGTGGCACTCGAAGCAGTCCTCTAGCACCACCTATCGTAGCCTCCTCACCACCGCTCTGCCTCAGGCAAGCCTCGAGTTGTTCCATTCCCACTTTTGCGCCTCATCGGCACTCGAACAGCTCGAGCACCGATCCCATTTTCTTCCTATTTGCTTCGGTATTCATTTATCCATTGTTTTTTAGCCTAATCATGATTTTTATCAACTTAATTACTTCACCTTTATCATATTTTGGGATTGGGATCTCACATAATGTGATCATAGTTTTTAGAAATTGAAGGATCGCCTAATGACTGCTCGCTTTAGTGTTGGCTATCCCTGAGGGATCCGATGATTTTGAGGTTTATTGTGATACCTCAAAAAGTTGCTTAGGTTGCGTGTTGATACAAAATGGGAAAGTAGTTACTTATGGATCCGTACAGTTAAAGGTGTATTAAAAGAATTATGCAACCCATGATTTGAAGTTAGCTGCTGTTGTGTTTGCCTTGAAGATTTGGAGACATTATCTCTATGATGAGAAATTTTTTATTTATTCTGACCATAAAAGTTTAAAATATTTATTTTTATGAAAAAAAATTGATTATGAAACAAAGGAGTTGGATTGATTTTATGAAGGTCTATGATTGTGAGATTCAATATCAGCCCAGAAAAGCTAATGTTGTTACTAGTACTTTAAGTTGCTGATCAAGCTTTGTGGTGAGGTTACAGATTAAGCAGTGGAGATGTTAGATTGTCTGAAGCAGTACGATATTCAACAATATGTTCGAGGTAACAGGATGATCCTATCATATTTTTAGATTTAGCTGGAGATATTAAAACAAATTAACGAGAAGCAGGTAAATGATTCTTTTCTTATGAATATTATTGGAGATTTTAGTATAGACTCCAGGATTGATTTTAACATTCGTGCCGATAAAATTTTGAGATTTAGGGACCATTTGTGTGTACCGAATGATAAGAAGTTAAAGGAGAAAATTATGAAGGAAGCTTACTAATCCCGATATATGATTCATCGGGGGACTAATAAGATGTATCAGAATTTAAAAAAGATATTTTGGTGGAGATATATGAAAAGAGATATTGTGGCTTTTGTGGAAAAATGTCTTATTTGCTAACAGTTAAAGGCTAAATAGAGGAAGCCGTCTGGATTGTTGCAGCCAATGTCCATTCCAAATTGGAGTGGGAAGATATTGTGATGGATTTTATATCTGGTCTGTCAAGAACTCCAAAAAACCTCGATACCATTTCGGTTATTATTGATTGGCTAACTAAATCGGCCAATTTCTGTAATATCCCGGGTTCGGGTTCGTGACAATTTCTTGGCGATCTAGATGACTTATTCTCGTGATAAATTGGCACAATTGTATATAAATGAGATTGTCAGACTCCATGGTGTACCTACAAAAATTGTGTCTAACTGAGATCCTAGTTTTGTTTTTAAACTTTGGGAAGTTTTCATAGAGAATTGGTGATGAAATTAAAATTTAGTATGGCGTATCACCCCCACACGGACAGTCCATCGGAGCATACTATTTAGATTTTGAAGAACATGTTCAGGGCCTTAGTGTTAGATATGAAAGGAAATTGGGATAATCATTTGCCTAGGTAAAATTTGCTTATAATAATAGTTACCAGGCAAGTATTGGCATGGCACCATTTAAAGCCCTATATGAGAGAAAATATAGATCGCTGATTTATTGGGTAGAAACGGGAGATAGGAGACTTCTGGGTCCCAAAATTATCAAATAGACAAAAGAGAATATCAGATTGATTCACGAGAATTTAAAAGTAACTCTAAGCATGCAGAAAAGCTATGCAATCCAAAGAAGATAGGCGTTAAAAA
>JAOVVI020003896.1:14061-18371 GCA_028571085.2 Nepenthes alata | reverse complement strand
CCCAATACATCGAAACTCATTGCCCATGGATAAAGAAAAACCTTTTCAACATCAAAAACAACAAAAACTAGAGCAAACATATAATAACGGATTCGAAATTGTAACCAAGCATCGCCCATTGGTTCTATACCCGATTCATAACTAGAAAGTTTCTCTGGCCCTTTGTTAATCGGGGATAAAATTCCGGAAATTAGAAATGCCAAAATAGGAATGATACTTGATATTATTAGAAATGCCCAGAAAATATCATATTCATAAAGCAGAAACATGGGTGCACTCCTATGAATGTGGAGAATATACTAGATTAGTCGAGGCGAATTGGAATTAATTGTCAACTCATCCATAACTGTTTAGTCAAAACAAGAATTTTTTTTGATTGAACTTCCGAGTTTTGTTCGTTTGCTGTGGTATATGTCTCGTTTCAAGACTCATCGACTATAATTTTTCCATTATATTGACTTCCCTTTTATTGCGATATCGATATAGTAATAGTCTAAATCTATATTATTATTATTATTATTACTATATAATTACTATATAATTATATAATTACTATATAATTTTCTATATAATATAAAATAAATCTAAAATATATAAAATAGAAAAATAAATATATAAGAATATATAAGATTATAAAATAAGATTGTCTTATATAATCTTATATAATTATATAACTAAGATTGTCTGTTCGGTAATATTCTATTTTCGCCCTTTCAACGTACTTTGGATTTTCTCTAAAAAAAAAAAAGAAATTCGATTATAAATTTTTTTTTTTGATGAACCAAGCAACCGCAAGGGGCCAGTTACAAACAGCAAACAATAGAATAATGAAGAACCGAAAACGATACAATTTTGATATTTCAATTTTAGTTTCATTTTTTAGGGCTATACGGACTCGAACCGTAGACCTTCTCGGTAAAACAGATCAAACTTATTATTATCAAAATGATTCGAACTGTTTCAAAGACCCAACATGCATTTTTTTTTGCATTGGGCTCTCGTATTAACGGATTTTTTGTATCAGTTAGTTTACCAAAATTCTCTTGACAGAAAGATAAGAAGATGGCTCCATGTGCTCTGATTTATTAGTTGGATTTCAATCCGAGAGCACTACCAAAGTTTTTCAAAGAAGGGGTATTTTGACGTAGGTCTGCTTTTGGCTTAGATCAACCTAAGTTAAATAAATGGAGTCTCCGTCGTCTCGCTTCTGCTTAAAGAATCCAATATGAAACTTCATACACCTTAAAGTTCATAGGACAGGACGAAAAGAGAATTTTTTGAGGCTCTTATACTCATTATGCCTAGCATTGAATAGACTGGATATTCACCTTATCAATATATCAATATAATATCTTAAATCAATGGTGGGTTCGATTGAGCGAATAAATTGGACCGAACCCTTTGTCAAGCTATTGTTCTCTTGTTCCCGAAAAGGCACAGAGTAAGACAGAAACTTCTCAAAAAAAAAAAAAAGTTTTTTGATTACATGATTACTCCTCTGCAAAAACACATTGGCGCGCGTGTAAACGAGGTGCTCTACCTAACTGAGCTATAGCCCTTATGCTTGTAATACATATTTTATTATGTCGATAATTTCTTGTCAAGATAGATATTACATGATCCAACATCCTACTTATTTCTTTGATCCGTTTGATCGGTATTGATTATAAATGATATTACATTTATAATCCATCGATGCGATGAGTTCCATTTCTTTCTCTTTATGATGATAAATGACCTACTTAACTCAGTGGTTAGAGTATTGCTTTCATACGGCGAGAGTCATTGGTTCAAATCCAATAGTAGGTAGAACTTATTAGATATCATTGATTCTGATATATAATAAGTTTTTCTACCCCCCCCCCTATTTTATTTTATTGATTTCTTGATTTTTGATCTTTTCCATTCTATTTTTTTTTTTTTTCAATTTCATTTTTGAATTCAAAAATTTTCATTTTTGGGTGTATTCGAATCCAATTCTACTTGTGATTCTATTCAATTGACGGAAAATAAAAATAGAGTGTATAAACAGAAGTTCTTTTGATTATTCGGACACACCAACTAGTTACGAAATCACATTAATAGCTTCTACTCGTGCCCTCGCTCGTCTGAGAGCTAGATTTGCCTCAATTATTTGTCTCTTGCCTTCAGCTTTCCTCAAGTTAGCTTCCGCCACTTCAAGAGTTTGCTGAGCTTCTTGTGGATCAATGTCACTACCCTTTTCCGCATCATTTACTAAAACAGTAATCTCATTATTGCCTATTCTAGCAAAACCGCCCATCAGAGCCATCGTTAACCATTGGTCGTTAAGGCGTATTCTCAAAATACCAATATCCACCGCCGTGGCAATAGGCGCGTGATTTGGTAATACGCCAATTTGTCCACTATTAGTGGATAAAATGATTTCTTTAACTTCTGAATCCCAAACAATTCGATTCGGGGTCAGTACACAAAGGTTTAAAGTCATTTCTTCAAGTTGTTCTCCATTTCTAAATTCGTAGCCTTCGCAGTAGCTTCATCAATGTTACCTACCAAATAAAAGGACTGCTCGGGCAGACTATCTAATTCTCCGGAAAGGATCAATTTAAACCCTCTAATTGTTTCTGCTAAACCGACATATTTTCCCGGAGAACCGGTAAATACTTCTGCTACGAAAAAGGGTTGGGATAAGAAACGCTCAATTTTTCGTGCTCTTGCTACAGTTAAGCGATCCTCCTCGGATAATTCGTCCAACCCAAGGATAGCTATAATGTCCTGAAGCTCTTTGTAACGTTGTAAAGTTTGCTTAACCTTTTGCGCAGTTTCATAATGTTCCTCGCCCACGATCTGAGGTTGTAGCATAGTTGACGTTGAATCTAAAGGATCCACTGCTGGATAGATACCTTTAGCGGCTAACCCTCTTGATAATACAGTAGTAGCATCTAAATGTGCAAATGTCGTAGCAGGAGCGGGGTCGGTCAAATCGTCTGCAGGTACATAAACTGCTTGAATAGAAGTTATAGACCCTTCTTTGGTAGAAGTAATTCTTTCTTGTAAAGAACCCATTTCGGTACTAAGGGTCGGTTGATAACCCACAGCGGAAGGCATTCTACCCAATAAGGCAGATACTTCAGATCCTGCTTGTACGAAACGGAAGATATTGTCGATAAATAGCAATACGTCTTGTTCATTAACATCTCGGAAATATTCTGCCATAGTTAGGGCAGTCAAACCAACTCTCATACGGGCTCCCGGTGGTTCATTCATCTGACCATAGACTAGAGCCACTTTTGATTCTGCAATATTTTCTTCATTAATTACTCCAGATTCTTTCATTTCCATGTAAAGATCATTTCCTTCACGAGTACGTTCACCTACTCCTCCAAATACGGATACACCCCCATGAGCTTTCGCAATGTTGTTGATTAATTCCATAATTAAGACTGTTTTACCCACTCCAGCTCCTCCGAACAGTCCGATTTTTCCTCCACGGCGGTAAGGGGCTAAAAGATCGACTACTTTAATTCCTGTTTCAAAAATAGATAATTTTGTATCTAACTGTATAAAGGCAGGCGCAGATCTATGAATAGGGGATGTTGTGCGAGTAGCTACAGGACCTAACTCATCAACAGGTTCTCCAAGCACGTTGAAAATTCGTCCTAGAGTGGCCCCGCCGACTGGAACACTTAGAGGAGCTCCCGTGTCAATCACTTCCATTCCTCTCATTAGACCCTCTGTAGCACTCATAGCTACAGCCCGAACTCGATTATTTCCTAATAATTGCTGTACTTCACAAGTAACATTAATTTGTTGACCGCCAGTATCTCGACCCTTAACTACCAGAGCGTTGTAAATATTAGGCATCTTGCCGGGGTGAAAAGATACATCTAGCACCGGGCCAATGATTTGAGCAATACGTCCTAGGTTCTTTTTTTCAAGCGTGGAAACCCCAGGACCAGAAGTAGTAGGATTGATTCTCATAATAATAAATAAAATAAAAAATATGTCGAAAATTTTCGAGTCCAAAATAAATGTTCGATAGCAAGTTGATCGATTAATTCAAATTAATTCAATAAGAAATGGTAGTTAGCATTCGATTTCGTTGGTACCATCCAACGAATCCAATTCAATTGTTTACTTACTTTTTCTTTTCAATTCATTTTTTTTTTTCAAGGGGTGAATTTTCAAGTTCAATTATTTCATTTTCAAAATATCAAGTGGATGAATAAAAAGGCTTTTAGAAGCCTTTCATTTGTCTATCATTATAGACAATACTATCCCTATTATCTATTATGGAATTCGAACCTAAACTCTATTTACGATTTCTTATT
>JAOVVI020003896.1:4061-11561 GCA_028571085.2 Nepenthes alata | reverse complement strand
ATCTTTTTTTTTTAATACCCACTTTTTGTTTGGTTATATTAGTGAATACTCCTAGTGATTGGACTCTATATGCGTATTCTGAGAGTAAATGAAATATTTCAATGAATTTTGCATCGAATGACTATTCATCTATTTATATTTTGATGTAAATTAAATAACGGCAAGAAACCTCTATGGAAAAATGGTGGTTCCGTTCGATATTATCCAAGGTGGAATTAGAATACAGGTGTAGGCTAGGTAAATCAATAGATAGTCTTGGTCCTATTGAAAATACGAGTGTAAGTGAAGACCCGATTATAAATGATACAAATAAAAACCCCCATAGTTTGAGCAATAGTGACAGTTCGAGTTACCATAATGTTGATCATTTAGTCGGCGTCCGAGACATTGGGAATTTCAATGCTGATGACACTTTTTTAGTTAGGGATAGTAATAGAAACAGTTATTCCATATATTTTGATATTGAAAATCAAGTTTTTGAGATTGACAATCATCATTCTTTTCTGAGTGAATTAGAAATTGATTTTTATAGTTATTGGAATTCTAGTTATCTGAATAATGGGTCTGGGAGTCAGGACTCCTACTATGATCATTATATGTATGATACTAAATCTAAATATAGTTGGAATAATTACATCAATAGTTGTATTGACAGTTATCTTCGCTCGCAAATCTGTATTGAGAGTTCTATTTTAAGTGGTAGTGACAATTACAGTGAAAGTTACATTTATAGTTCTATTTGTGGTGAAGGCGGAAGGAGTAATGAAAACGAGAGTTCCAGTCTAAGAACTAGTACGAATGATAGCGATTTTCTTAAAAGAGAAAGCTCTAATGATCTTGATGTAACTCAAAAATACAGGCATTTATGGGTTCAATGCGAAATTTGTTATGGATTAAATTATAAGAAATTTTTGACGTCACGAATGAATATTTGTGAACAATGTGGATATCATTTGAAAATGAGTAGTTCCGATAGAATTGAACTTTTGATTGATCCAGGAACTTGGGATCCTATGGATGAAAACATGGTATCCTTGGATCCCATTGAATTTCATTCGGAGGAGGAACCTTATAAAGATCGTATTGATTCTTATCAAAGAAAGACAGGATTAACTGAGGCTGTTCAAACAGGCACAGGTCAACTAAACGGCATTCCCGTCGCAATTGGGGTTATGGATTTTCAGTTTATGGGGGGTAGTATGGGATCCGTAGTAGGCGAGAAAATCACTCGTTTGATCGAGTATGCTACCAATCAATTTTTACCTCTTATTCTAGTGTGTGCTTCCGGAGGAGCACGCATGCAAGAAGGGAGTTTGAGCTTGATGCAAATGGCTAAAATATCTTCCGCTTTATATCATTATCAATCGAATAAAAAGTTATTTTATGTATCAATCCTTACATCTCCTACGACGGGTGGGGTGACAGCTAGTTTTGGTATGTTGGGGGATATCATTATTGCTGAACCCAACGCCTACATTGCATTTGCAGGTAAAAGAGTAATTGAACAAACATTGAATAAGATAGTACCTGAAGGTTCACAAGCGGCCGAATTTTTATTCCATAAGGGCTTATTTGATCCAATTGTACCACGTAATCTTTTAAAAGGCGTTCTGAATGAGTTATTTCATCTCCATGCTTTCTTTCCTTTGAATCATAAAGAAAGTAGAGCCTTAAGTTAATTAAATAGTTAATTAAATTAATAGTTAATTAAAAATGAAATTCAAATTAATAGTTAATTAAATTAGTGAAATTCTTTTATTTCTGACAAACAAGTATTTATTTATTGTTTCTCGGAATCAAAGCAAAAATGCAACGAATGGGTTTTGGGGGTGATATAAGAGTAAATTGTAGAAAGAATCATGCAAATCTTTTTTTTTACCGATATTCTTGATTACTAATTAGGAAATCTCTATCAACAAGATAAATTCTTTCTTCCCCAAAATTAAATGGGGCAAGATAAATAGAAATATATAGTAAAGAATAAATAAAACAAATTTCATCTTCTTTTCTTACCTATGGATTGTATGGAAAATATGGAGTTTTGCATACCCCCCTTTTATTTACTAAAAATTCCTATTGCTGGATCCGATTGTAACGAGTTTTTCGTAAATTTATAAGCGGAAGAAACTCTTTATTAAAGTTCTAAAATTCATTAAAGTTATAAAATTCAAATATAAAATTAAAAGTCAATTTATAAATTAAATTTAATAAAATGAAAGTTATAAGACAGGAAAACGATAATAAAAATAAAAGAAGAATAAGTTCATTTACTCAGTTCTATATTCCTGGTATTTTATTATATATACTCACTTAGATATACTTAGTATAATTATATACGAATTAGAATGATTTGAAGATATATTAGATATATTTTGAACAATATACAATATAATATAACAAAAAAAAAGATTAATAGAACAATAAAAATCAAAATAAATGTACAACTATTCAATCGAGGTGCCCATTCTATGACAATTCTCAATGACTTACCCTCTATTTTTGTGCCTTTAGTGGGCTTAGTATTTCCGGCAATTGCAATGGCTTCTCTATCTCTTCATGTTCAAAAAAACAAGATTTTTTAGATTCGATGGGACAAATTTAATATTTCATATATATCTCTTTCAAGACTTAGGCTTGGGGCATAACACAAATATCGATTTATTCTAATCGGATATAAGATGCGGTTTCTTTCAAATCGAAACGAAACTTAGGCAAGCGTAAATATGATATATGAGTAAATGAGCTATTTGAAAAAAAAAATCGAGATTGGGGCAGATGTCTGAAATAACTGCTAAGCCAATCTATCTATATGTGTGTCGATAAAGTATGTGTAGATAGGAGATCATATGAAAGGGGCTCTTCTTTTTTTAGATCTAACGAATTGGATGAATTCCCCCTAAAGATTCACATCAGAATACTGCGAGTTGATGAAAGTTACTTCATAAAAAAAAAGAAGGTCAAATTTATCCAATTTCTATTTATTTAGGCTAGTCTCCCACTTACAATAAACAATAAAATGCAACCGGATTTAGTATGAGTTGTCGATCAGAACATATATGGATAGAGTTTATAGCGGGGTCTCGAAAAACAAGTAATTTCTGCTGGGCCTTTATACTTTTTTTAGGTTCATTGGGGTTTTTATTGGTTGGAATTTCGAGTTATCTTGGCAGAAATTTGATATCTTTATTTCCGTCTCAGCAAATCATTTTTTTTCCACAAGGGGTCGTGATGTCTTTCTATGGGATCGCCGGTCTATTTATTAGCTCTTATTTGTGGTGCACAATTTCGTGGAATGTAGGGAGTGGTTATGACCGATTCGATAGAAAAGAAGGAATAGTGTGTATTTTTCGTTGGGGATTTCCTGGAAAAAATCGGCGCATCTTACTCCGATTTCTTATGAAAGATATTCAGTCTATCAGAATAGAAGTTAAAGAAGGTATTTATGCTGGGCGTGTCCTTTATATGGAAATCAGAGGGCAGGGATCCATTCCCTTGACTCGTACTGATGAGAATTTGACTCCACGAGAAATTGAACAAAAAGCTGCGGAATTGGCCTATTTCTTGCGTATCCCAATTGAAGTATTTTGAAATGAATTGAAGAATGAACATTTTCTTAGCAGGAGATAAAAAATCCAAGAGTTCTCTTTTTTTCTATAGCATAACTAACCTAGCTGAAATTGCTTCACAGTACTAATGAACCAAAGAAACAGTACTAATGAACCAAAGAAACAGTACTAATGAACCAAAGAAGGTGTATTATATCTATACGAACAATTATAAAATTATATACGACCAATTAGAAAATGAAACTTTTTTTTTCCGCAAATTTTTTTGTGCGCATGTAAATTCACTTAATTCAGTAACAAAACAAATCGAAATCGAAATAAAAAAATGAGCCTCATCCTATAGATCAAAACAAAGAATTTTGGAATAAGCTATAAGCTATAGAATAAAGAAATTCTCTTTTTATTTTCAATATTTGAAATGGATATGTCCGATACGGATAGATCATATCTTGTAAATTATCTCTCTTTTGTCAATCCACGTTTCTGTTTATCCTTTTTTCTCCTTAATGAGCAAAGGATTGGACCGCTTAGAATGATATTTAGAATGATATGATAACTTTTTTGTCTCATTTTGCTTTTTCCACCCATTTTTGATCATCGCATTACAATACAATATTCTTCAGAAATTTCTCTCCACTATTCCTGTGAACTTGGGCAGTCGGCCAATTTTTTTTTTTTCAAAAGATCCAATATTTTGACAGAACGGAATTCTTTCATTTCGAAATCCTAATTTGAAGTGGCTCTTTCGTTCATTCGTTGGAAAGAGGGAATTTCTTCAAATTTGAGCAATTGAGACATCCGGAAACAATATTTTTTTATTCATTCGTGTACTCTTTCTTAGGCTAGTTCTGTATTCTTTCTAAATTCAAGGGCTAACCGATGACTCACAAATAACAAAGAGGGAATAGATTCAGAAATTCGAAACCTTGTACTAGAACTTATGCTTGATAGAAATATTAGATCGTATAGAGTCGACAAATAAGGTGAGTTCATTAAAAATTCACAGACGAAAAAATGGAAAAAAAAAAAAAAACATTCATTCCCCTTATATATCTTACATCTATAGTATTTTTGCCCTGGTGGATTTCTTTTTCATTTAATAAAAGTCTGGAATCCTGGGTTATTAATTGGTGGAATACTAGTAAATCCGAAACTCTTTTAAATGATATTCAAGAAAAAAGTATTGTCCAAAAATTCATAGAATTAGAGGAACTCTTCCGCTTGGATGAAATGATAAAGGAATACCCGGAAACGCATCTACAAAAGTTTCATATCGGAATCCACAAAGAAACGATCCAATTGATCAAGATGTACAATGAGGATCGTATCCATACGATTTTGCACTTCTCGACAAATATAATCTATTTCATTATTCTAAGTGGTTATTCTATTCTAGTTAATGAAAAGCTGATTATTCTTAATTCTTGGGTTCAAGAATTCCTATCTAACTTAAGTGACACAATAAAAGCTTTTTCTATTCTTTTATTAACCGATTTATGTATAGGATTCCATTCACCCCACGGTTGGGAACTAATGATTGGCTCTGTCTACAAATATTTTGGATTTTCTCATAATGATCAAATTATATCTGGACTTGTTTCCACTTTTCCAGTCATTCTCGATACAATTTTTAAATATTGGATCTTCCGTTATTTAAATCGTATATCTCCGTCACTTGTAGTTATTTATCATTCAATGAATGACTGAAAAATGATCCACCGGATCCCATTAGAATGCTTGTTATTTTGTACAGAAGCAAAATATTCAAAATCTTACTTTTTTTATACACTTCTTTTTTTCTATACATTCAAGCGATTCAGATTCTTTTCCTATTTTAGTAAAAATTTTTCAATAAATAGCGTCATTGTGGATAGGGAACTATACTAGCGACCTATCTAATTTTATTGTAGAAATTTTCGGAATCAATGATTGGACCATGCAAACTAGAAAGAACTTGTCTTGGATAAAGGAACAGATTACTCGCTCCATTTCCATATCGCTCATGATATATATAATAACTCGGGCATCTATTTCAAATGCGTATCCCATTTTTGCACAGCAGGGTTATGAAAATCCACGCGAAGCAACTGGTCGTATTGTATGTGCCAACTGTCATTTGGCTAATAAGCCAGTGGATATTGAGGTTCCACAGGCGGTATTTCCTGATACTGTATTTGAAGCAGTTGTTCGAATTCCTTATGATATGCAATTGAAACAAGTTCTTGCTAATGGTAAAAAGGGGGCTTTGAATGTAGGGGCTGTTCTTATTTTACCCGAGGGGTTTGAATTAGCCCCCCCCGATCGTATTTCACCAGAGATGAAAGAAAAGATAGGGAATCTTTCTTTTCAGAGCTATCGCCCCACTAAAAAAAATATTCTTGTGATAGGTCCTGTTCCTGGTCAGAAATATAGTGAAATCACCTTTCCTATTCTTTCTCCGGACCCCGCGAATACGAAAGATGCTCACTTCTTAAAATATCCCATATACGTTGGCGGAAACAGGGGAAGGGGTCAGATTTATCCTGACGGGAGCAAGAGTAACAATACAGTTTATAATGCTACAGCAGCAGGTATAGTGAGCAAAATCATACGAAAAGAAAAAGGGGGATACGAACTAACCATAACAACTGCGTCAGATGGCCGTCAAGTAATTGATAGTATACCTCCAGGACCAGAACTTCTTGTTTCAGAAGGCGAATCCATCAAACTTGATCAACCATTAACGAGTAATCCTAATGTGGGTGGATTTGGTCAGGGGGATGCGGAAATAGTACTTCAAGACCCATTACGTGTCCAAGGTCTTTTGCTCTTTTTGGCATCTGTTATTTTGGCACAAATCTTTTTAGTTCTTAAAAAGAAACAGTTTGAGAAGGTTCAATTGTCCGAAATGAATTTCTAGATCTGTGGATTTCAAGTTTTTAAAAAAAAAAAAAAATTGTTGGCAATTCTGTATGATCAACGTATGATCAAAAGAAAATTGTGAAAAGCCCATTTCTTTATATTTTTTTTTATACCAGATTTTTATTTTTGAAATTACTTGTACCGCATTTCGAGTCATAGTATATATTGGTAAAAATACGAGTTGAATTTATCCCTTCTTTTTTTTTAATCTAACTTAGAGAATGGTGTGATTTTGTCACTATTGTCCGATTTAACTGTCATAGAATGTATCAATAGCTTTTTTTAGTCTAATAGCATACAATTTGACTAGATACTAAGCATAAGATAAGTAAACGGAAAAGAAAAATATAAATGAGGAGAACAGGGGATTCTAGAGGGTATTATTCTATTCGTCTTCTGAATCTTCGACACAAGAAAAGATGTGAAAAATTCCTTTTCTTGTGTCGAAATAATAATGATTCTTGATACCGTTCGTCTAAGATTCCTATTCTTAGTTTTTATGTTTCTGGGTTTAGCATAACCTCCCTCTTTTCTTTTTTATACGTATAAATAAATAGTAGTTGACAAATAAAGAAGAAAGGGAATCTTTTTGATCAAATAGAACGTTTTCAATGAACTTCTAAAAAAATTTCAACTTTGATGAGATACTCAAATAAATAGAATAAAAAAATAAATAGAATAAAATAAGGTTATATTAGTATAGAAAATTGGCATGATATCGGATCCACAGAAATAGATAAAATATCTATCATGATTATGTCATCGAGGAAAAGGCCATCGAGTAATGAATTCTTTCTTTCTGATAACTTTGATAGTATTCTATCAAGGAACAAATGTTCTGATTCAATTAATGAAGTTAGGTTTTCAAAACCGCCACCCAGTATAACTATAATGGAGTTTTTGAAATATTTGAAATCGCAGAAAAAAGTGAATCCATTTTTCATTTATACGTCCATTTATACGAATAAGACTTTATTCGTTATTAAGAACTCAACGGGGCGCCCCTCCGTTTTTCTTTTTTTTTTTTTTTGTT
>JAOVVI020003895.1:0-18373 GCA_028571085.2 Nepenthes alata | reverse complement strand
GTTTGTTTTGTAGTTTCTAACTTGTTCTTCTTTTGCACCTTCAAGAACTGGCACATCATCTTATCTCCACTATCGATTGTCTGTCTCATAGCTATATCGGGAAGGAGAAGTTCATGGCCTTGGAGGAGCGTGTTTCTCATCTCGAACACGAGTTTTCCGAGACGAAGCAGAAGTATGCTCTTCTTTGTGATCAATACATTAGACTGGAGAACAAGCTTCGGACCTCCATCTGTCAAAATGATATAAGGCAGGTGATAGAGCACAAATATTGGGCCGGTATTAGACTTTACCAACACATTATTAAAATGGTGGCCTCAATCATTCCCATTTTTACATTTTATCCAAGGAACGCCAGCACTCGTAATATATAAAATGAGCTATATTGTCCCAGGGACGCAGTGGAGTCTTGGGAGCCTCTGCCGGAGACCTCACAGCATCAAAACGATCCTCCCTTGGAACAAAATGATGTATCTTGTACATGTACTTTTTTGTAAAGGAATAAAATTATATTGTGAAAATTGTGTCCGTCTTCTCTCTCTCTTTATTATTTATGTGTCTATATATATATGCTGGCCGGGCATTATAGACATAATTGCCTGGCTCTTAAGATGACTGAAGTCGTCGTCCACTTGTGGCTACCGACCCTTGGCCATGCCCTCTGGCATCACAGCTTTAGAGTGTCTGACTTAAATTTTTGGACCATAGTCGGCTGATAATACTATCTCCTTCAACTAGATGTCTTCGCATTCCATAGCTGATAGCCGGATAATCCAATAGCGTGCACAAAAGTCAAAGCAGTATTACGACAGATAGTCCAAAGGTCCAAATCAAAACATATAATCAAAATGATTTGTACGAGACATACCAAGGACCAACTGCGGGCAAAATCTGCGAATTTTAAATCCAAATCCAAATCAAAGATAATTCAAATCAATACAGAAAATGCAAATCATGCATCCAATTTGAGTTCTAATTATTTAAAGACTTGCTTAAGGAAGGGTTACACTTATTCCGGTAATCTTAGGCCAAATCAAATGCAAATTAGGCCAACATGCATGGCCACCCATGTACTCTGTATCCATGGATAACGTTGCTCACTATATTTTGCCACACACGACTTTGGGTGCAATCCTCAAATTTGTCAAATATATTAGGACGTTCGAATATATTATAAGGACAAATCAAATCATCTAAATGGGAAACGTCACTACCCAAGCCTTTCCTGCCAGCGAAAGGTGATTTCCAAATAAATCTTCCCGACAGGAGTTGGCCAGAATATCCAATATCCAAATCCAAATGTAATCACCACAACCCAACACATGCATTTGAAAATGCACGATCTATGCAAATTTTATGCACAATATCGTATACACATACTGATACGAACATATACAGTGTTCGAAAATTTACTCATTTTTTTAGAAAATAATAAAATCCACAAACTTCAACAGAAATAGAATAAAACCCTCAAATAACCAGTAAAAAGGTCATGTATGCACAATAAAATAAACAGGCTAATTAAAAGTGCACCCGCAAGCTTAAAATCTCCAAATAGGAATAGAAATAATCAGATGCGAAATCAGAGAAAGGATGGGTTTAGAGGATACCTGCCTCGACTTATTCTAAACAGATTTGCCAAAATAATGCTCCGAGATACCCAAATCGGGGCCTCTCTACCGGCACGCTCCCTCTCTCTCTCCTCCATTTCTCTCTCCTCGACCACATCACGTTCTACTGACAACGGCTCCGGCAAGGGCGACTGTGGCTCCCGCAAGGGCAACGGCTGCAACCATTGCAGTAGCACCCGGCGACGGCAGCAGACGGCGGCACATGCAACTGCCAGCAGCCTCCTCTCTCCACCGCGCCTCTTTCATCCATTTTCTCCCGATTTAACCAATTTCTCCCAAAATCGGTACATGCAACCCCAAAATCATCATCCACAAGGAGAAATGAAATATTTACTTACCTTGATTTCACTTATTTCCTCCGGCAACGGCGGAGAATGGACGGCGACCGTTTTTGCTTCGATTAGCGATTTCTCCCTCTACTCACACTGGTGGATAAAATGGAGGGTAACATCACAGATAGGGTTTCGCCGGCTTCCATTCCCAACATTGGTACCACCGACGACGGCGGCGGCAGCGGCGACGGCCCTGCGCCAGCCTCCTCTCTTCTCCTCTCTCTTCTTTCTCTCTCCCTAAAACCCTATTATCTGTTTTCCCATCTTTTTCCCTTATTATTATTATTATTATATATTTTTTTCTATTTTTTTCTTTTATTCTAAAATCCAAATCAATACTCGGGCAATAACACGGGCGCACTTTGAGTGCTAACCCAACTGATTCAAATGTCCTTCCAAATTTCATAATATTCAATTAATTTTTGTTATACCCAAATTACTCAAGATCATAATTAATATTAAAAAAATCCGAACGGATATTCCGGATATTACAAGTCCCCAATGTGACTTCTTACTAGAAAAACCCCTAAACGGGTACCGGCTCGTTGTCCAACCCATACAGGAATCCCTCGGTGGTTTCATTTGACTTATCTTTAAACTCTATTTGAAATACGCATCAAGGTAAAGTGAATTTCTAGAACTTTTATTATTAACGAATACTCGTTTTAACTGATAGTTCAGGTCATCATCAGAAACAAGAGCAGACACAATCAAGGGATCAGAATGGAGAGATGATATATGAGTCATATCTTCGTTACTAAAACTAATGATGTCATCCCTAACTCCTATCCTCAGTTTCTTACGGCAGGAGGCCACATTTGGTCGATCTGAGGCGTCATTTCTCCTTGGTCATGTTGTCACCATGTTGACGACTCCGACTACCACTCGGTTCCTTGGCTGCTTGGCTTCATCCCCGTCTGCCCCTCTAGGGGCCTATCCGGGTCTTTATAAAAATCGGTTGAGGTGTCATTTCCGGATCAAATCTTCAATCTCCTTTTGCAGCGTTTGACAATCTTCAGTGTTGTGACCCCCGTACCAATGGTAGTAACAATACTTTGATTGATCCCCTCCATCAGGGTTCTTCAATGCCTTCAGCCATTTGAAGAATTTTTCATCCCGAATCTACATCAAGATGTTGGTGCGAGAGTCGTTTAAAGGAGTCAAGTTCAGGGGCCTGAACTTCCTTCGTGCTGTTGGCTCCACCTTCAGCTGCTTTCTGGGCCCACGGGAATTCACATGGTCCCCATTCTTCCTCTTCCTATCCATCATTCCCTGGCAATAATGGTCCACACGCTCCCGGCACTTTACCTCATTGGCCTCTTTGACCACTATATGGCACAAGTAATAGCCTCAGCCTCTCGAAAAGTTTGTAGAACCTTATGGGCCAGATACTTGAAGAAGTCCCCAGGCTCTAGGGTCGATATGAAGGCACTCAGCTTCACCTCATCGGTGAGCTTGGATATCTTTCAGACCTCGATCGTGAACCGACACAGGAAGCTCTTCAGTCCTTCATTCAGCCCACGCTTGACGAGGATAAGGTGTCAAGGTTGCTTCTCTTCCCTTCGGCTAGAGGCGAACTGCGACAAGAAACCGTCGGCCAGCTCATGGAACGTTCGAATCGAGTTTGGCTGAAGCCGATAGAACCAAGCTCGAGTGTTTCCTTAAGAGTTAAGGGAAAGCATAGGCACATTGCGGCCTCGTCCAGGCTTTAGAAACTTAGGAGGGTGCGAAAATGGTCGAGATGGTCCATTGGGTCCGTGCTCCCGTCATAAGGATCCAGGCCCGACATCTTGAATTTGTGAGGAAGGGACTATATTCGGATCTCCATTGTAAATGGCGATCTTCTTAAGTATGCGGTTCATCCACCAATGTTCCCTCCGAACACATGCTGCCACATTTTTTTAACTTTCTCGTCCATTTGAGAAGGGGCTGCCATCTTCTCATTAAGGAAGATCCTCAATTTCGAGGGATTCTGCGTGGCATGAGAAGCAGGACAGCTTATAGCCTTCGGAGGGTGTGTACTATGAGATGCTCCTTATTGGTATGAGGGCTCCCTATCATCACGGGAGTAATGAGGATTTCCCCTCTTGGGCCTATCCTTTCGGGTCCTGTAACTTAGACGACCTTCTAGGCGTGATGGGACCTCGTTGCTTGTGGCAGCTTGAGTCCCAAGGTCATCTGGCTGAAGGTCTTCTTGGTGGGGTGCCCCTTCCCTCTATTCCTCCATTTGGACGTTGCGGTTTGGGAGGCTGAGAATGGAGCCCCCTTTAACCGCTCGTCCAATCGTATGCAAATGGTTTGGACGACCTTGGAGATGTCATCCATCCTCATCATGAGTGCACGCACACAAAGGTCGGGATGATCATCCACACAACTGCCCATAGGAGAACAATTGCCACATGAGGTGGCGTCTCTGATCAACACACTGACTTATGCCCGAGTATTCACCATGCTGTTCTTTGCAGGAGTGGTAGTTGGACTTTTTAGTCGTTTCCTATAAACGGAACTAATGATGCGTCCTCGGATCCATATTATTATATGGATTAGGGAGGTAATAATTGATTTGCCTAGTTTGAACAATTAGAAGAGAGTCCAATCTTCGTATGCTTCGAATCTAAATCTTGTGCAATACAATAAATAAATGGTCAAAAGATTGATGCGATTCACTCTCCGGTATAACTTCCGACGCTCAAATTAGTAATCTTTCTTTGTTGAAAGAAAAGAGAGGATGTAAAGTGAGAATGTTTGTACAATGATTTT
This sequence comes from Nepenthes alata, assembly GCA_028571085.2. Taxonomy (NCBI): domain Eukaryota; kingdom Viridiplantae; phylum Streptophyta; class Magnoliopsida; order Caryophyllales; family Nepenthaceae; genus Nepenthes; species Nepenthes alata. The sequence continues at coordinate 13,653 of JAOVVI020003895.1, read as the reverse complement.
ATGAAGTGCACTTAATTAAAAGCGCCTTAATGAGAGAGAAAAAATGTGCTTGAAGCGTCTTAGAATTGTCCCTTGCTAGCCTTTTTGAGCTTTTAGTTGTCCATCCTCCTTCCTGTTGGAAAGGATAAATATAGAGTTAATGGGCAGTTGATTTCTCTGCCAACTGTCCATGGAACCGTTCGGATGGATAAGAGGATACCGTTCAGCCAACAGTTCTAAACTAATAGCCAAGTCCATTAAGATATCCAGATAAGAGATGGAAGTCTATTCCGGTCAATTAGAGTTGGTGCCGTCATTGTACGGGAAGTGAACTGTCCGAATAAGACCGACGGGATCATCTACCCACTTTGGGCTATATGAGCTAACTGAGATTTTATTGCATCATGGGATGAATCCTTGACGAACCTTCCTCTTGGATTGGTGGAAACTATACCTATCAGTTATTGTCACACTTTTCCTTTACATAAAGGTTCATATCCTGAAGGTGGCCAGCGTCCAAGGCTTCCAGCCTTGCAGCCCTCAAGAATGATCAGAAGAATGTTGCTTACTTCCACGCTGCAGATAGGATATTCCCGTGGTTTGATCCATAACATCTGAGTCACAATGAACCAACTTTATCTTTCAACCAAAGCTTACCATCACAAGGGTTCATATCCTACTTCACAAATTGTGCAACAGAATTTTTTTTATTCATTAATTCTTAACTTTATTTCTTTTCATGTACATAGGATGATGTGCCCTTCGCATCTTGTCAAGAGAGGGAAAAATCCTCATTTTTCTCACTGTATTGTATTGTGTCTCCCCTGCAGCACCTTTAAATTCTCTCTTTCTCCCTCACTTCATATCCACAAATGGCTTTGTGAAAATATGAACCTTCAACTGCGTCAATACTGTTACTGTCAAAAGCCTCACCTTTCCAATCATGTGAAACCTGAACTGTGAAGCATATTATCCACCAACACATTGGGTATAGCTTTTGAAACAGCTTTTGGAATGTTCAGTAAGAAAAGGATATCAGATAGTTTTGGTAAATATCTCTTGGGAAAGTGGGTTTGGAGGTTCCGGAATTATGAATCAGAAAGATGGGCATGCCACATTGGTAAGGCTATTGAGGTGCAGTATGTAATGGTGACCTTGGATGGTGGTCCTTATCTAAGAAGAGATGTTAGTTTATAAAAACTTATTCAGAAGTATAATACTGATTTCATGTCACATTATTTCATTGAAGGTTCAGAATCTCAATAAAACTTTGGTTAGATGGTTGAGTGACATTCCCCTAAAAGATGCATTCCTTGTTAAATTTAATCTTAAATTGGACAAGGCGGCAACTAGCAGATTTTGGTCAAATGAAGGAGCCATGGAGAGGTGTCCTAGTTTGACAAGGATAGGACATGAGGACTAGGTAGTTCAGGAACTACTTAGTCTATTTTCTTCGCTGAACTCTGCAAACTGCTGATAGTGTCATTTAGAGACAATATAGCCACTTCTGTCATTTCTTATAGGCCGTACCTTTCCTAGGGAGAATATATTTAGAGATTTCCTCTTAGAACCTCTTTTTTTCTTATGCGAAGCTACTTATCACTTTGAATAACCTTCAGAAAAAGGGGTTTTCCCATTGAGAAACAGATGTTTTCTATGTAGACATCAGATATCATAGATGGGTCAGGTGTTTCTGTTTTGTTAAGTCTCCCAGAACCTTTGACATTCTGCCTTTGCTCTCTTGATGATTATATATGTTCAGGCAGGTTTAGTGCTTGATGAATTAAAGGCATAAGAATGGCTTGTTAGGAGCAAAAGGAAGATGAAAACCCATTGTTGCCTATTATTTGGATAACTTAAAAGGAGCAGAATGCAAGAGCTTTTAAGAATACAGAGAAATCAGAATTGGTTCTTCTTCATAATAGTTGCTGTGACACTTGATCTTTTGGATACCGGTTCATATCCCAAAGGTGGCCCAGTGACCAGGCTTCCCACCTTGAGGGTTCTAAGAATTGTAAATGAATGATAGGTTTGTTCTTGTGGTTTGACCAATGGACTCTGAGCCATAATGAAATAACTTTACGGTTGGACCAAGACTCACCCTCATCAGTCCATGTCCTACTTCACAAACCGTGCAACAGAATTTCATTAAACACTATTTCTTTGACTTTGTTTCTTTTCACATAGGGTGATGCACCCTTTGCATCCATCTAATGATACTCGTGCTTACCGAACAAGAGAGGAGCCCCCCCCTCCAAAAAAAAAAAAACCATCTTTAGAGTCTCTCTTTCTCCCCCATTCCACATCTACAAGCCATCACAGAGGTTTCATGAAAACCTGGACTTTCAACCACCTTAATACTTTTACTGTCAAATGCCTACCCTTATCATTCATATGAAACCTGAACTATGAAGCATAATATCCCACCAGTCTACTTGGTACAGCTTTTGAAACAGATTTTCAAAGTTAACAATAAGAGAAAAGGATGAGCTCCTCCTTATAAAATAGGCAAACAACTCGAGAATGGAGATTGATGATGGATCTATTTTTGTGAATCATAGTGCAGCACATCAAATTAAGGACATCATATAGATTTCAGACATTGACTTTGCATGTCTAGTATTGTTAATCAATTAGTTTTGCCAATGTATAGGGTAAGCTTTTTTGACCTTGTTAACTATGAGTATAAAGATTCGAAAAGGGGACAGGGAACAAGAGTGCAAGACAAAAAGGAAGTCTCAGGGTTTCTAGGACATCTCCCTCCAGTAAAGGCATAGTTATTTTCCAAATCAAAAAAGCATCAACAATTTTTTTATTCCCAGATAATACAGTCTTAGGAAGGTGCTAGCCACTCTTGCTGGATAAACGGACACAAAAAGAGATTCCCATTTTTTCATCAAAGGCACACTGGGCCTACGAAATGTCAGGCAAAAAAATAAATAAAAGATCCTTTTTTGGTCAGTAATTAAGATTGCATCAAAAGGATTCCAAGCCGGCATCACCTAATGTACAATAAAGATTAAGGCAGAAAGAGGGGGGGACAGAAATAATATAACCAGAATCCAGGACTCCAGAAAATCGGCCAGCAGACTCTGAGATGTAGGAAGGAATCCTTTGGCCTAAAGAAAAGTGTCAAAGGCCATTCCAATGAAAGAACTAAGTCTGATTTTTCCACATTCTCAAAAGCTCATGCATTCCGCTCCTTCCAGATTATCCCAATAACAAAGGTAGCATTCTGCAGACTTTGACCTTCCTTCAACACCGCATAAATTGATCCTAAGGCTTCAATTAATCAATCACAGAGCCTGATGTTCCCAGATGATACCCAATGAAGCAAAAGCAGAACACCAGATCTTCATGGAAGCTGGACAAAAAAGAATCATATGGTGCACCTGATTACAGTTGCTTACATTGCAAACACCTGTTAGCCTGCAAAAACTGCCTTTTTCTGGAGGTTATCCAAAGTGAAATATATCCCGAGCAGTTTCCCAAGGCACAAAAGAGAGGCTCTAGCAGGACATTCCTAACTCCAGGCATGAAAGTGTACAAGGGAAAATGAAAGCAATTCTCAAGAAAAAAGATATGAAATGATAAAAAATAAAGGATCCCAATACTATGCACCAATTCATCCATTTCTTCAATCTAATGAAGCCCAGAAACCAAGTGTAAGACAATCCTAGCTATCTAATAAAATACAATTTGTACGTATTGCCCACCTAACTAAGTGCCAAATTGCATTTACACAAACTGCATAATTAGAACAACAAATAACAGCCATATATTTCCCATAATGATTTACATGTATGATAACATGAAGTGAACTGAACAAAGAAATACATTCAACCACAGAGGAGAAATGGTATAGATGTAATGTTGGGAAGGCTAGCACAGACAAACAGCCTTCCGATGCTAAAATATGTGGTAGAGTTACCTCTTTGGTGATCAGTATATTGGCACCTTTAATATCACGATGGATAACTCCCTGTTCGTGCAGATAAACCAAACCCTCCAGAACCTTGTTAAAAATATACATGCATTAGTTGATAATATCTAACATTTAGAACAGACAGCAGACAGCAGGGTCAAAGGTAAACCTGAGAGATGTAATGAGCAACCAGCTGTTCGGGAAATGGCCCAAATTTATTTGGTTTGATAATGTTTGCAAGTGATCCATTTTCCACGAATCTACATGACAAATACTAAACAGTTAAATACAACTGTTTGAAGCAGAATTTTGCATACAATATGATTTAATTCATTAGTTAAGAATAGAACTACACTTACTCGAGTATGATGTGAAGATGAGACTTTGTCTTTAGAGATCCAAGATATTTTACAATGTTTTTGTGGTTAAGGTTCTGCAGGGAGAACTTATGTTTCAGATAAATCTTAACATCACATGGACACAAAAAATCCTACATCATCACCCACCCACCCAAAAATTAAAACAAAGGAAAGAAAAAAAGATTTTATTTTGGTAGTATAATATATCTAGTGTAATTCCTGAATTTGTTGGTAGAGTAGAATGTTAAGGAACACATCAAAGACATTTAGGAAGGGATTGGCTAAGAAAATTCATAGTCAGAGGATGAACATCGAGCAAATGGTAGTCAGTAAGGCATTGTCGTCTTCAATCACATATCAACGTTCTTTTGGTTGTGAAATTTAATAAAATTGTAGTTTTCCATGCCAACTTCCTATGATATTTGTTTGATAGTTTTGGCTGGAAAATGTATAAAGAACTAAAATCTATGACATCTTGATGGACAAATATGTCAGCTAGTAAGCAACAACTTTTACAGCCTTTAGAAGATGGTTGTTTCTGGTTTTGAAAAGTACTTTTCGGAAAAGCTCTACCTTGTAACTTCTACGAAAAGCACTTCTGGGATGTTTATTAAAAAGCTCTCAATTACAACTAAAAAAAGGTCACTAATAAGAAATCTCGGTTAATTTTTAAGAAACTTTTTCAAAAAGATCGTATTTATAGATTTTCCCAAAAATCTATGCCAAACAGGACCTTAATTGCTTTCTTCAACAAGCAGTTAACAACTAACAGCGTAAGGATTTAATTTGTAACATAATCCTTTCAACACTAGCCTACATGCTTACTCTAGCCTCAAAAAGATCTAAAATAGGGTCCTGTCCACAGCATGGGCACAGGGTCCCACATCACAACATGTAGATAAGAACTCTTTACCTGATTTCAAAAGTGCTTTTGGGAAAGGATGCAATCTATTAATAATGTCAGATCCAATTTTGGATTTTTTTGGGAAAAAAAAACTCTTAATTCAAACTTTTCTAAAACATCAGAAAGGACATATAAAGAACCTCAATCAATTTCTTACAAAACCTTTTGGGGAAATTTTATTCATTACTTTTCCCCAAAAATTATGCACAGACCACCTTTTGACTGCTAACAACTCAACAATATTTATTAATTTGTCACATAATTTTTTCAACACTACCCTACTTCTCTGCCCTTAAAAAGATCCAAAATGGGGGCCTTGTCCACAACATGCCCACACGGTTCCACACCAGAAAATGTAGCTGAGAACTCTACCTGATTGAGCACAAGGGGCTTGTCTTAAGTCTCATGCAGGAGATCTCAAATTTTAGGTGGGCAGAACATGACAACACAAAGTCCTTTCCAAAAGACCTTGGAAACACCCTATCAATACCCTCTTCTGTTTCTTCTTCTTTTTTTTCACTTTCTGTCTCTCTCTCTCTCTCAGTAAGTTCTACTTTCACATCAATCAAATATTTTGCTTTTCAGGGAGGAAATTTTTTAAAAAGAATTTGAATCAATTCAGATCATTTCAGATGGCATGGTAGATAAGGCATAATCCCTGTTCCTTAGTCTCAATATTGCCATTAGTATTTGCAAGTGAAGTTTTAAATTAAGATAGATTCATTTTAATCTTAAATTTCTTTATTTTATCACAACATGTTGTTATAACCTTGAAGCTTTGGGGGCATTATCTGTCCACCGAATCTAAGCATAATTCCTACAACTAAAAAGACAATAACCAGAACATATCATCCAGGAAAGACAGAAGGGGAGTACACACTGAGATGAAATCTTCAGGAACTTCCGTTCAGCTGCTGATGAAACTATGGACTCTGGATTACAAGCTAATATCTAGCTATAGAAAACCATAATGAAGGGAATCAAGGAATGCCAAGTGGTCTGTGTACTACAGAGACTGAATGCCAGGGAGGCAAAGGAACCGATACTACAACAACTCCTACATTTTAAATCACTCACCTTACCTTTACTTTCCCCCTCATTTGGAAAGAATCTAAAATCAAAAGAACAATAATAAGTGATGGTACTGATACATTATCAAGCAATACCAGAATATCAGAAACTTGGGAAGCACATGCACCCAAGGAAGTATGCAAAGCTTTGAGAACAAAAAGGGAACAATAATAAACTTATAAATTAGAATAGCATTAAACAAATTGTCGGAGAAAGGATTACCTTGAGAAGATCGATTTCTTGCTGGAAATAGATGCATCCCACGATCCAAAGAGTAACCATAAATCAAAAAAATATGCCGGTTAGTGCAATTTTTACAAAGCAACTTAAAAAATGTGATGCAGGAAATCCATGCAGCAAGAGCATATACATATGAAAGATATTGGAGAATAACAAGCTTAAAAGATCTATATAAAAGAAGAAACAAATTCTGCATGAAGCTTACAGATTTCTTATCACACTACTAAAAGAATGATATCAAGGCATGTCACCTATATAAATCCAGAAGACCAACAATAAAGAGGGATTACTAGAGATAGAAAACCTTTTCAAAATAAATAACAAGAAAAATCCAGCATCGATTGACATAAAGGATAAGACTTGGCTGGAGCTTTTATGTTGATACACTCTCATTCAAGCCACTCAATTCACTTTTCCTTTCACTGTATCTCATACCTCTTTCAAGACCATCAAATGATTCCACTCTTCTTCTCTCCTCGATATTACAGAACAGTCTCATCTTCACAACCCATTGACAGATTACCACAAAACCCTCTGAGGTAATATCAGTGCTGCCTTCAAGAATATGCAAATGAAACTCTCTCACCTAATCCAAGTAAACCTGAAACGTATTTTATATCTTTCATGGCAGCGCCAAAATAATCATTTTGCTATTTGTGCTTGTTATCAATGATAATATTAAGCCAATGGGGTATGACTGTAACTGTACCAATAACCTTCTATCATAAATGCATGCTTAGTACTCAATAGAGCAGTAATATGTTTCCACCAACTCTCTCTTTTACTCCATTTTCTCCTCTCTTTCAACATTGTATCAGAGCAAGGGTATATAGAAAAGCCATAGATACAACGGCCAAAACAGCTATTGTGAACATTAAATAATGAATAGTACCTATTTCACAAAATTTAGGAGTCAAATCAGGCAACCTCCGCCAGCAGTGCACCAGACACCGCAATGTGGCTTATAGTGAACATAATTTCAGTCTTGATTAGTTCACAAGATTAAGCTGCCAGCTCTCGACACTAACCAGTAAAAAGCATTAACGCTGCAAAGACCAATGAGCTCCTAGGTTTCAAGAAGAATAACAAAGAAATGTAGTAGTAATACAAAAATGCCTATTCTATTTCCCATTCCCACTCCTAGCTCCTAGTAGATTGTCGCTCTCTTTTCACAAACATACATGTCGGCGGCACATCGAGCCCACAAGCCATCTGAGCAGTATTTTAACCCTGTTGCTCTATCCTGCCCCTCTGTCGTGCTATTTATTACTGTTTCAGTTTGTTTTCCATCCCTATTTTATTGCTTAAAACCCAATCTATGGTTCTTTTGAATATGAAAGCAGATGTTGCTCCATATTTCACAACTATTACCTTTTGTCCCATGAATTTTGAGAGTGCTTCAAGCCTGCCCGTGTTGGTGTTCATGTTTGTTTGATAGTGTGGATATAATTACATGTGGATGGAAACTTTCTTGTTGATACTGCAACTACTGGAATGGCAATGCCAGCTCTTATTCCCAATTTTTCGAGTACTCCAATGATTATAACAACCAAGCTCACTGGCCGCAAATGTTCTAATTGGGCAACTGAGGTTGAGATAGGGTTTCTGGGTCAAGAATTGGAAGATTATCTCACTGAAGAACTTCCTCTCAAGTTTTATCTTACCTATATGAATTGGGGAAGCATGTCAGTGCTCAATTGTTGAGCTTTTATGGCAGAATACTGATAAGAATCGCATAGCCTTTTCCAGATTCCTTGGACTTGAAAATCAGTGTGATCTACAATCAACGGCATATACAAGTAAAGACATATACAAGCAATGCTTACTCGCACATAAAGGAATCGGTCACAGCTCGATCATCACAGGTTAATAGGATTATTTGGACAGGTAGGCCCTTGAGAGCGGAGTTTAATGAGATATCTTTCCACCCAGCACTGATATCCACACCTCATAAACACAAAGCAAGCAATTCTTTCTTATTCCTCTGCTCCATCCCCTTCCTTCTAACTACGAGCATGTTTCATCATTAGATTCTTTATAGTTCTACACTCCCTACACTTCATGAGGCCTTCTCTCATGTTATAAGTGCTAGTGTAGTACAACTATTTGTTGACCAATTTGCACGTGACATTACTTCGGCCGTGATGATATAATTTCTCATGGAGGGCATGGTTGAGGCTATGATGATGACGTCATGGGTGTAAAAACTGAATTTCATAATTATGCAAATTATAATTAATTAATAATTAATTAAGCTAAGTAAGCTAGTATATGTGAAATTGAGGTTAATAGACGTGGAAAACAAATTGGGAAAAAGGGGTAAAAAAACAAAAAAAAAAAAACCCGAAGCTGAAGGCTCGACCCAAGGCGCAACAATGGCACAAATTTAATCAGTGGAGCAGGTTAGGAGCAGACTAACGGAATTTAATCTAATTAATCGGTGGGGCAGCAGCACAACACGTTATTAAGCGCAGCCTTCAGATTTCGCAACACGTTAGGATAATTCAACAAATTAGGATCAGATTTTGAGATAAGTTTCAGCAAAGCCACAGCAAATCCACCTAGGATCAGATTCAAAGCCTTGTTAGACTTAGCAAAGCCACGTTAGGAGCAGATTTTTAGAGACAAATTTCAACAAAGCCACATTAGGATATTAATCAGCTTCAGCCTATTTTTCTGTCAGTACAGGTGAATTGGTGGGGAGAGAGGAGGGGGGAAGTTGAAGGAAAGAGATAAACTGCAGCCAGTTTTCTGCGGCAGGTAACGAGAGAAGAGAGGGAAAAACCGAAAGGGAAAGAGAGGTGAGAAAAGGAAGTGTTCCAAGGATTCCAATAGCTGACCTAAGTGAAAATTTTGGGTAAATCAAATTAAGGCAAGTGCACCCTAAGCGGTTTCTTTCACTTGTTGATTCTTGTCCTTATCTTCAATTATTATTGTTCTAATACTCATCTCCCTTAAGATTCTAACGTACTCATGCATGTATATCATTTTTCTCACTGCTGATTTCAAATCTGAAAATTCTTATGCTGAACTGCTGATTTTAGTTCTGTAATTTGGTATTGAATTGTTGATTTTATACCTAAAAATTTGTAGAATGCCTTGCTGATTTTAAACCTGAAATTTGATAAATCTGAAATTTGATAAATCTGAAATTTGGTGCCAAATTTTATTTCCGAATTTAATCCAAAATTGGGGGTGCTACAAATCTAAAATTGCAGTAAATATGTATTTAATCTTAAATTGCTTAATTTATTTCTGTAAATCTGAAAATTGGTGCTGAATTTTATTGCTGTAAATATGAAATTTTTATGAATTCAGTTCCTATATTCATGAATGTATAATTTGAAGCTTTACAAAATATTAAGAATTATGATTATTTTCTCCTAGGGTGAGAAAATTAAAAAGAACCAAGAAAAGATATAGAGCTTCCACAAAGATCTTCAAAGGAATTAAGAAACTGAACCGAGGAATTATTCAGAGGGTAATATTCCTTAATATGCCTTAAGATATTGTAATGGTATTTGAGGAATTGCCCCTAGCCTGTGGGGGAATAACAGCAGATTTTAACCCCGTCTACCGGGTTATAGGTATGTACTGCCCACCTCTGGGTATTAAATAGGAGGGGTGAGGCCTTAGATTGTGTGAAAGCGAACATAATCCTTTCCTCGATGATCTGTTTCATTAGCTTATAAGGCCTACTAGCCCTGATCCCTAAAAATAAATAAGTTTTCAATATGTTTGATGGTTAAGACAGTAAAAGAATACGATAATGAAGGTTAAATACATCATGAAAATGTTTTCTGCCCATGTTTTATACTTATATATGCATTATGACTCCTATTATCTCCGATGATATGTTTTGAGTATAATGTGCACTTTTATTGTTATATGTTATACCTTACTCAGCATTTGGCTCACTTCTTTACTGTTTTTATTAACCTTCAGATGAGTCGCACGAGCTGATACCAGATGAACAAGAATGAAGATGGGAGTTTCTTATTCTTAGGAAGATGGATTTTGATGCTTATGTTTCCGATTTTAATGTATTGAAATTATGAAAAACTTTGAAAATATGAAATGATGTATTCTATTTTGGTGATGTTAAGCAGCGGATATTATGTATGCTTCCACAGGATATTGTGTAGTTAGTTTGGTTGGATTTTTAGCAAGCATCTTTCTTTAATGAGATCCGACATCATACTCCTATAATACGGTGTTGGAGCCGTTGATAACATGGTGACTATATGAATCCTGTGTATATTTATATTTATATGTAGTACATTAATTACTTATGATAATGGTTAATGACGGAAATGAGAACGTGAATCGTTACAATGGAGGCAAGGGGAGTGGTAGCCGCACTCAATGTTCTTTTTGCAACAAGCCAAGCCATGCTTTGACACTTGCTGGACAACCTAAGGTCAGGGTGGTATTTAGCAAACACTACCCAGCTTGATAGTGTGGAAACAGTAAAAACATTGCGTAGCTGCATGGTAATGTTGACCTATTATGACGTGAGGTCATAGGTTCTAACCATTGATGCAAGTATCGGTAATGGTGTCGATATTGGCCACAGCCGTATTGGTATCAACCATATCGAACAATACATATTTGTATTGGACATATTGCCGATTCGATGACATATTGTAATTTATCGCTGTATCATGCCAATTTATGACCAATACATGAATAGAGAAGCATAAATATTACCTTTCCCAGATCTTACAACGCAGGAATCTCACACATTGTGTTGCCCTTGAAATTGTATTATAGAAAATGAAAAAGCATATCATTTACCAGATTCTTTGTCCATTTATCAAATGTTATTGCGAACATCATTATACAAGGACAAAAAAAACCATCAATAGTGGATGAGAGAGGAAGACATTAGAGGCAAACCATAATGATATTGAGATCCTCCTGAGCTATATTCTCCAAGGAAACTTGTTTAATTGCAACAAAATCTCCATTCGCCAAATCCAAACCCTTGTAAACTCGGCCATAAGCTCCTTTCCCAATCTCATCTCCAAGCATCTGCCCAAAAATTTTCAGAAGCAAGACCACATAAATATCAAAATGTTGAAATTCCACAGCCAACAAACACAGGAAACCCTAAAAGAATATCCAACAAAGCTCATAAACCCACAACTGAAGTTCCATTGAAAAAATACGTAACAGAGCAGAGTGCTGAGCTGAAGATTGAATTACGATCCACTGAGCACGTACTTTTGACCAATAACAGAAGTAATCCAAACACTTGGAACAGAATCCCTTATGAATTAACAAAGCAGCCAAAAATGATAAAAAATTTATATTAAAATGTAAAATGCATAAGATAACTCACGTATTTGTTGTCGAGGGTCTTTGATTTGTGAGAATGCGCTGACGCTGTTTGTCTAGACATTCCGCTCCTCTCTCCCTCGCGATAGTAGAATTTTGGGATTGCGTAGTGTTACTGCGCCGTTATTGCCACTCCTCTGCCCTTGCCGGGAGACATTGCGCAAGCCAGGCGATACTGAGAGGGTGAGGGGATTGGCGGAATTTGCTGTGTTTTTTGTAATAAAAGAAGTAAGAATAACCGATTAAAAGAGGCTTTCGAACAACTCCGACGCTTTTGCGCACTTTTCGGCGGCGCCCCTGCTACGAGCCTGCGAGTGAAAGGCATCGGATCTAATACGGTGAAAACGACAACATTATAAACCTTGATTTTTATAATTTATTTTTTTTTCTTTATAAAAAATTCTATAACAATTTGCTCAATGTTTTCCTTAATTTTATATTTACTCATAGTCACTCAATAGTATTTTACATGAAATATATAGAATATATTGTCAGACCCAAAAATATATATTTTTAAAAATTATCTATTTTTGTAACCTCTTTAACTTATTAATAGTTAACTAGTGCGTATTATTAATTATTTTGATTTTCTTTGTCAAATAATTTATGTATTAACCATCGTCTAATTTCTTATTGAGTATGCCACATATTTCCAATGCCCGTTATGATTGTATACCTTTTGAAATGTTATTAATAATTTTAAATATTTTATTTTTTATAGTTTCATGGAAGAACTTAATAACCATCACTTAACTTATTTCTAGATATGATGTAAGTTTCAAATGTTTGTTAAGAGCACATTATTTTGAAGTATTATTTATAATTTTTAATTTTTTTTTAATTTTATAATAGCACTTATTTAAAAGGCCTACGATAGTCTCATTCACAATCTTTTAAACGTGATCATAGCGTGCTAATCTTTGGTATTTTTAGTGGTAGTGGTATCAGCGTTAGATTTCTATTGGTTTATAAATCCTCAAGTTGGAAAAAAAATGTCCAAAAAAAATCTAAACAAAAGTTTGGATCAATGGCTTAGAGGCCAATCCAAAGCATGGGGTCTTATTTTAAAGGAAAAAGGATACAATTTATACATTATATAAAATCATTCTAAATCATCATACTTATGAAAGCAACTTGTGATGAAATCAATTAACTTTAAGATTTTTTATTTATGGGGATGATTTAAAATTTCAAAAGTTATGTCAAATAAAGAACATTAAGTCAATAGACACCTTTATATGGCCCATAAAAAAAGGTCAAAATACCGTTGGGAAAAATTGGGTTGCTTTATAAGGACAAGTATGGTTTTTAATTAGTTGCTTAATGATATTTTTGTTAATTAGATATTGATATCGTAAAATTTCATACATTGTCATTTTAATATACCATTAAAAATTTGAATAATCATAAGTTGTTAGGTCCAATACCCATGAGGTCCAATACCCACGAGGCCCAAAGGAAACGCAAGGCCTAATCGATAAAGTAGCAATCCAAGTGGCCGACTCAACCTAATATTCAAAAACAGCCTATGCGACAGCTCAGCGACCGTAGCCAATCAGCATTCCCTGCAACTCATTAATGCGACTGTAGGCGATAGACTCAAAGCAATAAGGTGAGCCAATGAGAAAGAGGTCAACGTTGCCAGTCGTGACTCGCGGCACTGCTTACAGTTCTCCAACCAATCATAGCAGGAGAGGCAGACCAAACATGTCTCGTGACGGGTGACGATTTTTCTGTCATCACAAGGCGACAACTGATATACCGGGTACCACCATTGGATAATGACCGACGAATCCCTACAGGAAGGATTCTTGCGCCCAAAACTCCACTCCATG